>JAKELJ010000268.1:0-40893 GCA_025594165.1 Tamias sibiricus
AGAAAAACACTCTCGGCAATATATTCCGATGAGAAGACACAGATAAAACAATGATGAAAATCAAGATCGAGGGAGGTATTACACTAATGGAAATAAAAAATCAGAGGAGAAATCCATGTCAAGTAAATACCAGAAATACAATCGGCACTGGGATTAACAAAACACTTTCTCAATAATAACTCTGAATGTTAATGGCCTAAAATCTCCAATCTAAAAGACATAGATTAGCAGTTTGGATACAAAAAAAACGCACCAATAACAAATGCTGCCTCCAGAGACTCATCTCATAGGAAAAACACATCCATAGGCTGAGAGTAAAGAGTTGGGAAAAATCTTTCCATCTTATGGTCAGAGGAACAAGCAGGGGTTTCCAGTCCTCATATTCAAATAAAGTAGACTTCAAGCTTAGTCAATCAAAAAAGGATAAAGAAGGACACTATTTAATGCTCAAGGGAACCATACACACAAAAGACTTAAAATTATAAATATATATGCCCAATAATGGAGCATCCATTGTTCATCAAACAATCTCTCCTGATAAGTTTAAGAGTCAAAATTGGACCACAACACATAATTCCTGGGTGACTTTACACACCCTTTTCACCACTGGATTGATCTTCCAAACAAAAGATGTACAAGCAAAGAAACGATAGAACTCAATAATCTAATAAACAACTTAGACTTTATGACTTATTTGAATATTTCATTCTTCGACATGTGTATACACTTTCTTCTCATGCTACTCATGGAACCTTCTCTAAATAGACAGATACTAGGCCACAAAACAACATCTGAGCAAATCAAAAAAGTTGGAGTTTTTTACCCTGCACTTCTATCCGACCATAGTGGAATGATGAAATTAGAATTCATATGATAATAATAAGAAATAAAAGCTACTCCAAACCTGGAGACTAAATTATATGCTACTGAATGAACAAATGGGTTGCGTGGGGCAGATGACAACAAATGAGGAGATTAAAAAAATTCTTGGAGGTGAATGAGAACACAAACACAACATATCGAAATTTGGGAAACTATGAAGGCAGTTCTTAAGAGGAAAGTTCATTGCATTGAGTTCATTCCTCAAAAGAAGAAAAAGTCAACAAATAAGATGACTTAAAAATTACATCTCAAAGCTCTTGGAAAAAAGAAGAACAATCCCTATCACCAAAAGTTGGTAGAAGACAGGTAAATAATTAAAATCAGAGCTGTAAATTTATGAAACTGAAAACACAAAGAAACAATGAAAAAATTGACAAACAAAAAGTTGTCTTTGAAAAAATAAATAAAATTGACAGACTCTTGTCCCAGGCTAACAAAGTGAAGGAGAGAGATAACTCTAAATTACTAATTATGTGATGAAAAAGGAAAAATATCACAAACAAAACACTACAGAAATACAGGAAATAATTCAAAATTATTTTGAAAACCTCGTACTCCAACAAAATACCAAAAACGAAGACATCGACAATTTTCTAGTGTTGTATGATGTGCCCAAATTAAAGTAGGATGTTATACAAACACAATTGAACTGACCAATTTCAAGTGACGAATAGAAGATGCCATCAGACGCCTTACCAACCAAAAAAAAAGCCAAGGACCAGATGGATATACAGCTGAGTTCTACAGACCTTTAAAGAGAACGGTTACCAATACTCTTCAATTTATATATCAGAAATAGAAAAAAGAAGGAGCACTTCCGACCTCATTCTATGAGGCCAATATCACCTGATCCCCAAACCAGGCAAAGACACATCAAAAAAGAAAATCTTCAGACCATATCTTTAATGAACATAGATGCAAAAATTCTCAATTAAAGTCTGACCAAATGGATACTAAAAACATGTCAAAAATATAATACCAACAACATGATGAAGTGGGTTTCATTCCCAGGGATGCAAGGATGGTTCAACATATAGAAATCAATAAATGTAATTTAATTTACATCAATAGACTTAAAGATAAGAACCCATATGATTATCTCAATAGATGGCAGAAAAAAACATTTGACAAATACAGCAGCACCCTTCATGTTCTTAAACACTAGAAAAACTAGGGATAATAGGAACATATCTCAACAATTGTAAAAGCTATTTATGCTAATCCCCCAGGCCAACATTATTCTAAATGGAGAAAAACTGGGAAAGCATTTTCTCTAAAAAACTGAAACAAGACAGGGATGCCCTCTTTCACCACTTCTATTTAACACAGTAATTAAACACTGGCCAGAGGAATAAGACACAGACGAAAGAAATTAAAAGGGATTCAGATAGGTAAAGTTGAACCTCAAATTATCATTATTTGCTGGATGATATGATTTTATACCTAGAAGACCAAAAATTCTACAGAAAAGCTTATATAACTCATAAAATGAATTCAGCAAAGTAGCAGGATACAAAATCAATCACAATCTATAAATCTAAGGCATTTCTATATATCAGTGACAAATCCTCTGGAAAGGGAAATGAGGAAAACTACCCGTTTATAAATAGCATAAAATAAATATAATACTTGGAAATCAACTTAAATAAAGATGTGAAAGAACCTCTTAATGAAAAAACTACAGACCACTAAAAGAAAAGAAATTATGGAAGACCTTAGAATGATGGATAAGAATCTACCCTGTTCTTGATAGGCATGAACTAATATTGTCAAAATGGACCGATACTACCAAAAGCACTATACATAGATTTAATGCAATTCCAATTAAAATCCCCAATGACATTCCTCATAAAATAGAAAAAAAACTGTCATGAAATTCATCTGGAAAAATAAGAGACCCAGAATAGCTAAAGCAATCTTTTTAGCAAGAGGAGTAAAGCAGGTGGCAATCACTATACCAGACCTTAAAAATATACTACAGAGCAATAGTAGCAAAAAAATACAGCATGGTATTGGCCCCACAATAGGCTGGTAGACCAATGGTACAGAATAGAGGACACAGAGACTAATTGCATATAATTTCAGTTATGTTATGTTAGACAAAGGGCACAACCAAAATGTACATTGGAGTCAAAAGATTAGCCTCTTCAACAATTGGTGCTGGGAAACACTGGAAAAATCACATATGAAACAAATGAAATTTATCCTCTATCTCTCAACATGCACAAAATTTCAACTCAAAGTGGATAAAGGATCTAGGATTAGACCAGTGAACTCTACCTAATGGAAGAAATAAGTAAGCTATAATCTCCAACATGGTTGGATTTAGGCACCAAAGTTCTTAATATAGACTCTTGTTGCATCAAAGATATTAATATCAAGAATCAATAAATGGGGATACTTCAAATTACATAAGCTTTTTCTCAGCAAAACGGGTAAGACAATCAGTGAGCGAGTCATTATGAGAAGCTCTAACTGAATGGGAGGAAAAAATTCTTACCACATGCACATCAGATAGTGACACTAATCTCTAGGAATATGTAGATGAAGTCAAAAAACAGTAACACCAAAAATACAATTAAACCCAATAAAGAAAAATAGGGCCAGGAAATGACAGACACTTCTCTGATGTAGAATATACATATCAATCAACAAATAGGTGAAAAAATGTTCAACGCATCTCTGGGCAATTTATTGAAAATGCAAAATCAAAACTACTCTAAGATTTCATCTCAGCACCAGGTCATAATGTTTGCTATTATGTAAATTTACATAATTCAGCAATAAGTGTTGGCGAAGGATGTGGAGAATAAAAGGCTCATTCCTTAACATTGTGGTGGTGGGATCCTGCAAATATTGGGGCAACCTATTTTGCGAAAGCAGTATAGAGGAGATTACCTTGAAAATAAACTGGGTATGGAACCATCATTATGATCACAGATATCCCACTCCTTCGGGCTATATTCCCAAAGGACTCATTATAAAAACAGCTGTACTACCTGTGATACACCTGCACACACAACTCATCAATGTTTACTAGCAGAATACAATTCACAACTAGCTAAATTGTGGAACTCCAACACTAGATGCCCTTCAGTAGATGAAATGGATAAAAAGAAATCTTGTGCGCGGTTTTATAGACAACATTGGAGATATTGGCTCAGCAATAAAAGAGAAATAAATATCATGGCATTCACAGGAATGAATTGGAGTGAAGCTTTGCCAATACCCAATAGCAAATGCCAAATTTTTCTTCTGTTATAAGGTAGGCCGTTTCACAGTGGGGTTGCCATGTGGAGCATAGGTGGATTAGAGGAAAATTAGATGGCCAATGGGGGGGAGGGGTGGAAAGGGGTAAAAGGGTGAACTAAAAAAAATAGTGCATTATGAAGTCACAAATGGTGTGAATTTTAACTTTGTTTACAACCAGAGTTTTGTAAAAAATGTGCTCTATAGGTGTAATATGAAATGTAAGGCATTCTGCTATCATTTTGTCATCTTAGAATAAAAAATAATTTAAAAAAAAAAACGTAGTGGATAAGGGATTGGGGGGAGGTGTTGGGGGGGAGGGGGGCAGGTACTAGGAAATGAAAGTGTTATTTGTAACGGGCAAATATGTCCAATGAATCCCATATTTAATATGCAATTATAATGTACCATTAAAAAGTTTAACTTGTGGGTGTGGTGGCTACACCTATAATCTAGTGGCTGGGGGTGGCTAGAGGCAGTGAGGGTCTTAAAATTCAAAGAATTGCATCCTTAGCGACTCGAGTAAGACCTGTCTCATAAAAGCATAAAAGGAGGCTGAGGGATATAGCTCCAGTTGGTTAGGGTACGAGTGCTCTTGCCTTGCTTGTACAAGTCCCTGGGTGTTAGTCCCAGCACATTAAAAAAAATAAAAAAAAAAGGCTGGACTGTTGGCTAGTGGTTAAGCACCCATGGGTTCAATCCTAGTATCAAAAAATTTTTTTTTTTCTTTTTTTCCAGAGAGAAGCCCACCCTGCTGGGGTGAGAAGGGCTTCAGACCAATAAGGCACAATTGTGGGCTGGGCGGGTTGAAAGGAAGTCCCCAAGGTTGGGAGAAACAGCAGAGCGTGGAAGGTGCTTTGAGCTTCCAGGACAGCGGCAGGGTGGTGGCCTGGAGGATGTCTGCACTTTGCTGTCCCCCTGGAATGAGCCGCACCTCATGGTGGGGGAGGTTGTGGAGAGTGTGGTTTACAGGGCAGTTACTGAGATAGGACCCATGGGACCTACATGGGAGTGGCAGGGAAGTTCCTCCTGGGGACACATGGACAGTGGCTTGGGTTTTTGTAAGGGTACTACCTAAGGGCCCAGGAGGCATGCTGGCCTGTGACCTGCTTACTCTGCGCACAGGCACTGGACCTGGGTCTCTGGACGAGCTCTTTCCTTCCTTTGAGCTTCTATTACTGATTTATAATTATGGCAGGTTTCTTTACTGGCACTTAAATGAAAACAAAGTAAACAGCTGGCAAGAAGCAATGCTAAAGTGAGACTTACCATATCCAGAATTAAATAAACGAGTAATTTAAGCATATAAGCACAGCTAATCCCATACATTTGTATCTTCACAGGTGTGGTCTAATTTCAACTGCCAATTTCCTCCTCTGATGGAATTAACAGCTTTCCTAACAATTTTTTTTCTGTTCTTTAAAAAAATGTGTTTCAATGGTTTATTATTTTGCTTGATCTTTTTATTTTGATTAATCACTGGGTATAGTTCCCTATTTTTATTTTTTCAGTTTCCAGTTGTGCAATGACAATGTGTTGAAACAAATATTCATTAATTTTGTCCTTTCTAAATTTTTAACGGGTCTACTTTGTATCCTCCTTACATTGATTCGTGTATTTATTTGGAGAAGAAAACCACATTTCTTCTAAATAAAACCTTGCACTCAAAAAAAAAAAAAAAATTCTTCTCAGCAAAGGAAACAATGAATAACATGATGAGAGGAGAGCCTACAGAATGGGAAATAAATCATTACCACATCGCACTTCAGACAGAGCTATAATTCTAGGATATATAAAGACACTTTAAAAATTTAACAAGAGCAGGGGTTAGGGCTTTGGGCTCAGAGGTTTTAGAGCGTTTGTCTCGCATTGTGTGAGGCCTAGGTTCGATCCTCAGCACCACATAAATAAAATAAAGGTATTGTGTTCATCTACAACTAAAAATAATATTTAAAAAACTTACAACAGAAAAAAACAAATAACCTAATCAATAAATGGCTAAGGAACTAACAGATGCTTCACAGAAGAAATACAATTGATCAATAAATATATGAAAGAAAATGTTCAAATCTATAATTATTAAAAAAATGCAAATCAAAATACATGATATTCCATCTTACTCCAGTCAGAATGGCATATTTCTAGTTTCTAAAAGCAACAAAAAATTTTGGCAAGGATGTAGAGAAAATGTTTCACTCATTCATTACTGTTGGTTGACTGCAAATTGGTTACTACCACTGTTGGAAAGCGTATGGAGATACCTCAGAAAACTTTTTTTGGAATGGAACCCATTTGGGGGGGGGGACCAACTGTTCCACTCCTCTGTTTAATACCCATAAGGAATCAAAATCAGATACTACAGTGACATAGCCACTTCAATGTTTTTATAGCAGTCAATTCACAATTGCTAAGCTATGGTTTCCAAACTAGCTGCCCTTCAACAGACGAATGGATAAAGAAAAGTTGGTAGTTAATGCACAATTGGACATTACTCAGCCTTAAAGAGAATGAAAATGATAGCATTTTCAGGTTAAATAGATGGAACTAGAGAATATCATTGTAAGTAAAATAAGCCAATCCCAAGAAACCAAAAGCCAAATAATTTTTTTTTCCTCTCATAACTGGTATGCTGATCCATAGTGGAGTGAGTAGGGAGAGGGGAGGAAAGGATAAAGGAACTTTGGATTATGCAGAGGAGTGTGAAGGGAGGGTGGGACTGTATGGTTGGGCGGAAGGACAGTAGAATGAGATAGACATTATTACCTATATACAGTATGATTACACTACTGGAGTGGACTCTGCACTTGCACAGTCAAAGGAATGATAGTGTACTCCATTTGTGTACAACATGTCAAAATGCATTCTGTCATGAATAACTAATCAGAACAAAATAACATTAAAAAAAAAAAAAAAACTGGGGCCAGGCACTGGCACAACAACACGCCTGTAATCCTAGTACTTGGAGCTGCGGCAGGAGGATCGGAGTTCAAAGCCAGCCTCAGCAATGGCGAGGCACATAGCAACTCAGGAGATCCTGGCATCTAATAAAAATACAAAAAAGGCTGGGGGAAATGTGGCCCAGCTGGTCGAGTGCCCCTGAGTTCAATCCCTGTTACCATTAATAAAAAAGTAAAAGAAAAGAATAGAACCAGGGACTGGGGTTGTGGGCCCAGAGTTGAGTTCCCTGAGTTCAATCCCGGATTAAAAAAAAAAAAAAAAAAAAAAAAAAAAAAAACTACATGGTGAGAGCTGGAGTGTACTCAGTTTAAACCCTTTCATACATGTACAAGGTCCTGGATTTAGATCCCTCCCAACACTACAAAAAAGGGAAAAAAAAGGGAAGGGGTGTTGGAAGAGGTAAAATCTAAGCTTATGAGCTGGTCAAAGGTCACCTGGGGGAAGGCGGCCCACCAACACTGGAAATGCAGTAATGGGAACTGTGAGTAATCTAAGATCCTCCTGATCTTAGACAGGAATGGATCCCCTAAATCATAGCATCATTAAGACTCTGTTGTCCCCCCCCCCACCACCACTGAACACTATTGTCATAAGGCAGTACTAATCAACCTTTCAGGCAAAATATCATTACAGGTTCCTAAAGCGGTCCATCATTGGATACTACACCACCCAACCTGTAACAAGTTAAAGCACTCCAGACATTTGAGGCACTATAGATTCAACTACTGCCAGTGATAATGTAGATTCTTATTCTTTAAATTGTTTGAACTGCTAAAAAATATCATAACTTGGTGCTATAAAAAAAATAAAAAATTTACTTCTACAGTTCTGGGAGGCTAGGAAGTCCAAGATCAAGGCCTCAGAAGATTCATGGATCCTGAGGTCCCTGGCCATATTACTGTAAGCTTACATGGAGTAGGGAGCAGGGACTTCTGTTGGCTCTTTTTATAAAGGATAAACTACATCCACATTCATTGAAGGTTATTATATCGCTTGATAACCTAATAGCCATCTTAAGATCCCCTTCCTGAATTCATTAAACTTGTTGGGGGTTAAGACTTCAGCATATACAATTTTTGGAGGACACTAATTTTCAGGATATTAGCCAATATGATCATGTGCTCCCCTGTAGTTGTTAGGGGGTTGAAACATTATGAGGCAAAGAATGTAGGACTTCTGAACCACAAGGGAGTTATGTTGGTTACTGTCCCCTTATGGTCATCCGTAGTGCTTGTGGCAGGGGACTCTCAGCATTCTCAGTGAAGTCACATGGATCCTGTGGGAATGTTGTGACACTATATGATCTTGTACCAGGCTCAGCCCATTACTAGAAATTCTCTTAAACTGTTATCTGGTCTTGCGTCCTCTGTGGATTTTGACGATAGGTTATGAAATCATTTCAGAATCGTGGGTCCCTGCCATGTCTCAGGTCAAATTTAATTGTTATTCACATTCAACCCTTACATTCTGCTTCAGTGGGCAGTACTTCAGGCAGTGGTAGAGGTTTGATAACAAATATTAGAAATTCTCAGCAAAAATTGGGCCAGTGAAGAAAAGTTAACAAAGTATTATGATTTGGATTTGGTACAATTCCTCACAAAGGCTATGTACTTAAACACTTGGTCTCCAGTGGCACATGACAGAGGAAAGGTTTTAAGGAAATGATTAAATCATGAGGGCTGTAACCTTATCAGTGGATTAACCCATTGATGGATTAATAATTTGAATGCGTTATTTGGAGGGAGGACCTTTTGGAGAAATAGGGTTGTGGGGGTTTGGCCTGGAAGGTTTAGTCTCACTACCCTTCCTCCTGCCCCCTTTGTCTATCCTGGCTATTTCATGAAATGTGCAGCTTTCCTCCAAACCTGCCCTTCTGCTTTGATATTCTGCTTCACCTCAAGTCCTCAAAGCAAATGGTAGCCAGCCCAAACTGGACAGAAACCTAAAAAATTGTGAGCCAAACTAAAGCTTACTCCTCTAAGTTGTCTTCTCATATAGTTGGGTCATGCAATGAAAAGGTGACTAACATACTGGAATTATCTTAGAACAAGGGAGGAGGGACTTGTAAGATTGAGTGGAGGAAGGGAGACTTCCTCAGAGGAAGTGTGGTGCTCGGAGGAAACATTGTGGGTATATATATAATGTGCTCCCTGGACAGACAGAAGTTTGTTACTGAGGTAGAGGGGATATGTTGGAAAAGAATTGTACGTGGGAGATATAGGTCATAGACTTGAAGCAGGAGGCCCTAAAAGACTAGAAGTTTATTTGGCTCTAGTTCTGGATGGCTGGGATGTTCAATTCCAAAGGGTTTTGCAGGAATAGCAAGCTTTGGCCAAGACAGATAGAGAGAAAAGATGAGGTGAACTCACCCTTTTTTATCAGAATCCCTCTCCTAAGATAACTATGTGATATCAAAATAGTCATTATGAGGAGAGAGCCTGAGTAACCCTATATAACCTATTAAATTATCTCACTATTGATACAATGTTCACACTGGCAATAAATTTCAACTTGAGTTTTTTTTAGATGGGCATTCACAACAAATAGCACTGCATTTGCTGAATCCCATATGTTTTGGTGTGTTATATTTGTTTTTATTCATCACAAATGTTTTTTCCTCAATATACTTTTGTGATTGTCTTTGGGACCCAATTTTTCTAATGTGTGTGTTTTTTCATTTGCACTTATGTTTAAATTTGCCCAGTTTTCCTTTCTTATTAATTTCTAATTTAATTCCATGGTGTCTAGAGAAGTTACTTTATCGTATACTTCAAACTTTTACATCTTTTTTATTGTGTAGCTATGGTTCCATGTGCCTTAAGACATTGATTGGGTGAGGTGGTATGTCTTTTGGTTTAGTTGGTTAATAGTTTTGTTCATATCTTCTATTTGATGAATCCAGCTCTTAGCTATTATCGTGTGTGATGTTTTCAGGCAACTGTTAAAGTGTGCATCTAAAGGTCTCATGGGATAGTAACAGCTTCCCTTCTATAGCAGGTTCATATCCAGTGAATTACAGTTTCTAAAAGATGGTTGCAGTCAATGACACAGACTCACCTAGCAGGCCATACTCTCATGCTTATCTACTTTCCTAGGCCACTTTCTTCAGAGGCTACTTTTTTTGTGTTCTGACATAGGCATTCATCGGGCACCTCTGACATGACCTCTTTATGGAGAAGGAAGGGATATCTTAGACATCTTTCCCCACTTGATTTAGTATTAGTACTTTTCCATTCATAGTCCTTCCCCCTGTATCCTTACTTCATAAAATTGCAAAACCCTTTGCTTCCATGTTCCTTGATCCATGATCCCCATGTCTGTACTGACCCACAGACTGATGGGTGTTTTTTTTTCCCCTTTTTTTTGAACTAAGGACTGAACTCAGGGGGCACTAATCAATGATCCATGTCCTAGCTCTTTTTTATGTTTTATTTAGAGATGGGTCTTGCTACGTTGCTTAGGCCTCACTAAATTGTGAGGCTGGCTTGAAATGCAGTTCCTGCCTCAGGCCTTTCAAACTGTTGTGATTACAGGGTATGCCATTCCACCTGCACAAGATGGTGTTTTGTGGGGAAAAAATGTAAACAAATGAAGCTGGTGTCTTCTCCAGTTTAGCTTCTTGCTTAAATTAGCACAATATAATGATTAAATTGATTGTTTACTTGCATTAGGCTTCTTGTAATCAGCTAATCTGATGGCCTGGTGCTTAGTTCTTTTGAGCTAGCTGAGTTCCTGAAAATCTTAACTTGGCAAGCAAAGATAGGTTGGGATTGAGCACAATTAAGGAAGATCAAAGGTTGAAATCCTATGGGTCACTTTGCCAATGGGGTGCTAGTGGAGTCATGGAGCATTCCCAAAGGAGCTAGCAGATCATTTACAAGAGTGTTCATGGTCACATGGAATAGTTTGTTAATTGGGTTCTTGACAAAATGCTTGCAGATCCTATAGTAAACGTTGCCAGCATATTTGTATGTCTTGGAAAGTGATAGGAGAAGCCATGGGACTTCTTTGAGGTTGCTGGGTTGTTGTGGTTTGATATGAGGTGTCCTGCAAAAGCACATGTGTGAGACAATGTAAGAAAATTAGAAGTTGAAATGACTTGAGTTACGAAAGCTATAACCTAATCAGTGCTTTAATTCCCTATCTGATCCAATGGGTACCTGGAAGCAGGCAGGGTGTGGCTGAAGGGAAATGGATAATTGGGAGTGTGCCTTTGAGGTATATATTTTGTCTGTGGTGAGTGGAGGTCTTTCTCTGCTTTCTGGTATACTATCTGAACTGCTTTTCTCCACCACTTTTATCTGCCCTGATGTTCTACCTCAAGTCAGCAGGAGAGCTTGGAGTATGCAGTTCATCTTGTGGACCGAGACATACTGAAAGCATGACCAAATAAAACTGTCCCTCTCTAAATTGTCCTTTCCATGTCTTTGATCACAGTGGATGAATAAAAGGACTTTAAATTTATACATAGGAGCAATAGTAACAAAAACAGCATGGTATTGGCACCAAACAGCGGGTGGATCCCAATTTGGTACAGAATTGAGGACACAGAGGGACTATTACACTATATTTTCAGTTCTCTTAATATTAGACAAAGGGTGCAAAAATGTACAGTGGTATAAAGGATAGCCTCTCAACAAATGGTGTGGGAAAAACTGGAAAGACATATGCAACAAAATGAAATTAACTTGTATCTCCTCACCATGCACAAAACTCAATTTAAAGTGGATCAAGGATAGGAATAGATCTGGAGCATACGCTAATAGAATAGTAAATCTCAATTTCCAACATGTCGATTAGGCCCCTAAGTTCCTTTAATAGAATCCTGTAGCGCAAGAACTATTACCAAGAATAATGAATGGGGGATATAGATTTTTAAACATAAAAGCTTCTTTAGCATGCAAAAGAAACAATTAGTGTCGGTGGAAATAGAGAGCCAACTAATTGGGAACCAAATCTAAGTCTTTCAGTACATGCACATCAGACTAGAGCACTAATTTCTATGAATGTATTATAGAACTAAAAAAACTTTACACCAATAAAAGAAAATAACCCAATCAATAAAATGGGATAAGGAATTGAAAAGACCACTTCCTCAGAAGAAGATACACGATTTAATCAACAAATACATGAAAAAAAAATGCTCAACATCCCTTGGCTATTAGAGAACATGCAAATCAAAAACTTACTCTACGATTTCATTTACCCTCCAGTCAAGAATATGGCAAGCTATCAAGAACACAAACAAACAAATGAAATGTTGGAGAGGATGTGGGGGAAAAAGGCACCACTCATACATTTGCGGGTGGGACTTAGCAAAATGGTGCAACCGCTTATTGGAAAGTCAGTATGGGAGATTTTTCTTGGGAAAATGGGAATGAACCACCCTATGACCCCAGCCAACCCACATACCTGGGTCTATTCGTCCAAAAGACTTAAAAAAAACAGGCATATTTACAGTTGACACAGCAACTTCAATGTTTATAGGCAGCACCAAATTCACAATAGCTAGGTTGTGGAAACCCAACCTAGATGCCCCTCAGTAGATTACTGGATAAAGAACAAATTGGTCTATATACAAAAATGGAATTTTACTCAGCAATAAGAGAGAATAAAATAATGGCATTTTGCAGGTAAAATGGATGGAAGTTGGAGGAATATAAAATGCTAAGTGAAATTATGTCCAAACTCAAAAAAGCCAAGTCCCGGTCACCAAATGTTTTTCTATGATATAGAGGAGCTTAGTTCACAGAGTTTGATTGGAAAGGGTGGTACATAGGATCAGGGAGGAACACTAGAATGGGGTCCAAGGAAAGGGAGGGCAAGAGGAGGGAGTAAGGGGGGGTGGAAAAAAATTGTAGATTGAATGAGATGGATATCATGAACCTAAAATGCCAATGATTGAAGATCTGAAATGGTACTATATACTTTGTATACAAGCAGTTGTCTGTAAAAAGATACTATAACTTGTGCATGATGAATAAGTAAAATAAATAATTTTTTTAAAAAATGATTAACACAGGCGGAAATTGAAAGGAAGGAGGAAAAATAGAATTGTTTGCATAGTTATTGAGTGCTTATATTCTAAAATAAATTATAGGCATTTTGCTGACAAAAACTAATAAAGCTGAATAAAAATAATAAAAATAATAAAAATAATAATAAATATTAATATAATAAAATCATTAAAGCTGATATATAACACTGGTGGATTGTTTATAACAAGATTTTGGCTTTGCAAGGGGCACTGGCATCTCATTAACTTCCACTCTTTGCTGAATTCAATTCAGTGGATTAAATTGACATCCAACAGAGGGATAATTAGGAAAATTCATTTGCTACTGTTACTTGCCCCCTTTCTGGGCTCAGAAAATTCATGCCAAGACCTTCTTGGATAAGTTGCACCCAGTGGTCTAATATTAGCTCTAAGCATGTCATAGGGGGGCTTCAGTGGAAAGCTCACAAGTATTAATTATTGGCTGGATTTGTGGTTTTTAGTGAGAAATAATGTAGAGTCGCTTGGGTCACTTCCCATTGCATAGTGGTCTAAAGAGACTGAGAAACCATGTTTAACTTGACACTCATGAAAAGGAGGTAATCTTGTTAAATTTTTGTGAGGGTGACTGATACCTTGTATGGTGGGTGGCCAATTACCTTCAGAACCTATGTTCAGAGTGTCTTGGGACAGTAGTTACTTTGACTAAGGGGAGAAAGGAAGGTGGGGAGATGAAAAATTACAAACACCCAATAACCTTCCTTCCTCAGCTGTGTGCTCATACAGATTTGACTTGCTATGTATGAGTTCTTTGTCACTAAATAAACATATATGAATATAATTCAAAGAGGCCAGAGTGGCTCCTAGAAGAACCATGGTCATCCTTTGGGTCTACAATGAGGGAATATGAAAGTTCTTAAATAGATTTTTGTTATCCACACTTCCGATTTACAGGTTCACTCATGCCACTATTACTGGTTATCAAGCTCAATTATACATTTGATAGCGTCAATTCAAGTTTGTGACACAACCCAAAACTAATTGACGAAATTCCTGGGAAAAGAAAAGAAGTATTGTCCAGACATAAAAAAAGGTTAAACAGATGCCCTCTCTGGACAGTGTTGGGCAAATGCATTTCTATTATATTTTTCTGTGTCTGGATGAGGGTCTTAAGAAATTGATGGGGGAAATTCCACCAAGAAACTATTGGCGAAGGGTTAGAACAAACATGGGGCTCAATAGGTGGCCCATAAAATTATTTGCACAATGGTGGCTGTTTTAACTTATTTATATGCTATTCCCTTGCCTTTGTCAGTGCCCCAAATCCACACAACACATGGGATTTAACCAATGAGGTAAATCTATAAGAAACATCAGTAAATCTATCTTGCTTTCTATTCCCTTATATATAAAATGAAGAGTATGTTAGAAATTCTTTAAAGTCTGTTATTTTTTCGGTTACTATTATATTTGATGTATAAAACTATCAGGATTTAAATTTACAAGAATACAAGAAAAAAATCGTTAAGCACAAGAGCACATGCACACACAAATATTTATTTAAAAAGTTTCCCTGTTTAAATTAAGATAAGACAGGACACTGGATCTCTAATTTGCTGTTTCTGATTATTTAGAATTATTACTAGCTTCAAATAATTGTAGGTCTTAAATCACAACAGATCACTTTAAGCTAAATGATTTCTTTAAATGTGCATTTATTATATCTTGATTCATCTGCTCTAATTTTAGGAATAATACTAATCTAATAAATGACATGTAATAATTTTTTTAAAATCTAAATTGGGGTTATTTACTAACAATTTTTTTTATTTTTTGTACCAGGAATTGAACTCAAGGGGGCACTCGACCATGGGCCACATCCCCAGCTCTTTTGTGTATTTTATTAAAGAAAGGGTATCACTGAGTTGCTAAGTGCCCGCATTGTGAGGCTGGCTTTGAACTCTCATCCTCCTGTCTCGACTCTAAGTGCTGGAATTACAGGCGGTGTGCCACCATGCCCAGACACGTTCTTTTACAAAGATAAAATATCACCTTTTACTCCTTGAATGAAGTAATAATTGTTATTCTTTGGTTCCCTGTATTATGATATTTATTTGTTTTGCTGTTCAATGTTACTGTCAAAACTCAACACCTGTTGATAATGGATAGTTTCATTTTCTTGACCCTTTTTAAAAATATTGATGCGGTGTTTGGCAATACTAAGCATTTAACCCAGGGCCTAGTACATACTTGGCAAGTACTCTACCACTGAATCCCCAGCTTTTTCATTTTTGAGATCAGGATTCACTATGTTGCTCAGGTGATCTCAAACTTGTTATCATCCTGCCTCAGTCTCCTACCACTGTGCCTGGCTTCTACAATGATGCTACATGAAAATATATACATCACTATCAGCTCATGATCACTCTACCCTTTATCAGAACCAAGGATTTATACCCAGTAAGTTTCTGGATCAAAGAGCAAAAGATGAAATGGCATGTTAAGTGCTTGGATTACTGAGAGTAGTAATTCCTGGGCCCTGCATGGAGAGAGCGTATTCATGGGATACTGTCTCTGTTTGCCATTTACAGCATTGTTTTAATAGTATTAGAAAGGCACAGAATTTGCTAAGAAAGTGTCACTCTGTGCTGTCAAAGAGTTTTTGGCTATTAAACCTTAGACAATAATAAATCACTTCTATAGGGTATTTTGGCCCAACAGGATTGATGAAAAAACTATCATAATCATCAGGGTGTAATCTCCCTTGGAATAATATTTCAACATTGTTTTCTTGGCTTACTTCTTAAGGTTTTGATTGCTGATGGAAACTTCTAATTTTATATATGGTTTTGTTATTAGGGAACCAAACAGCCACCAACCTGAGATTCTGACACTTCCTCCTGTGGTAGCTTTACCACCTGCTGTTCTTGAACTTTAGTCATGAGGTTTGAGATTTCCGTGACTGGACATCAGGCTTATTTTTTCTTCATAGGAAAATACTAATCTTCTCATCACCAATGACTCCAACCTGTGGGGAAAAGAAAATTTGAGGTCAAACTGGAGAGCTGCAAGGGATGTGGCTTTATATACATTATGTGCACCTCCCTAGTATGTAGGTGGACTGGGATGACGCCGCATTACATCTGCAGAACTTGGAGGTAAATTGAATCTTGTACACACACACACTTCTTTAGAGGTAAAGTCTTTTTATATTCCCTCCATTTAGGTCTGAGTGGTAAATTTAGTAAATAGCTCAATTTAAGGAACTGTGCACCAGAATGATGAACCCGAGGGTAAATAACCTCTCTAAGGGTTCAGGCACTATGGGTTATAAGCAGGACCTTGATGTTAGTGTAGTCCATATTCTGTTGTGTATAACACCTGGAGTCTGGCACTATAAAGAAGATTTGGTTCAAACTTCTGGAGGCTGGGAAGTCCAATAAATGGACAGTACATCGAATGAGGGTCTTATGCTGCTTCAACTCATGGCAGATGCAGAAGTGGAAGATGTAGTAAAAGAGCATAACATGAGGTATAATTTTTATTCTGTAACAATTTTGCTCTCCTACTAATCAATCCAGTCTGAGAGAATGAGATAAATTCACTCAAAAGGAAAGAACATTAATCCAATTACTGAGGGCCTCTTCCCCCGTTTTACATATATTCTTTTGCTGGTTTCCACCTTCCCGGCATTGCTGCATTAAGGAATTAAGTTTATAGTGCATGAAGACTTTGGGGACCACGTTGAAACCATAGCATAATACCACCTTGTCCTTCCTCTCCTATCTTGACAAGTGGAAGATGGAAAGGAAGCAGAGAAAAGACTGACATAGGATTCCACAGTGTCCTACATTGGGGTCCAAGCTTTCTCCACCACATACTGATCAGATTGACTCTTGTCTTCCTCACTTCTACCCTGCCCTTTCTTCCCCAATTTACACCAAAAATAACACTGCTGGCTCCTTGACATATATGAAGGTCCTCATACAGAGGAGGACTAAGCTTCTGCCTTGGAAACTAGGACTGGGCTGGCCTAGTCCCTTTATGATTTAAATGAACCACTTCAGTTCAAAAGTGATTAGGGAAGAAACTATTCCCTTCAAATAGTGACTTTCCTATTCAGTTACCCCAAGACCTTTGGGGCTGCTCCCCAGATCCCCCTGCTTCCACTTTCACCCAAATCTTTGCTTAGCCTTATGATCTTTCACATGCTTCTTTATTTCCACTTGGACCAGCATATAAAAACAAATCCCCACAATACAAAATGTTTTTATTCATTTTATAATATTTAAGTATGTGCCTTGAGAATGGTTTCTGTGCTTTATGTGTCCATCATTAGCTACACAGGATATCAAAAATTAATTACTCTAGCACTTGCAAGTAAGGAATTTATATGCGAGGCCCGATGGCAACCACACCTGTTAATCCCAGCAGCTCTAGAGGCAAGGCATGGAGGATCGTGAGTTCAAAGCCAGCCTCAACAACTTGGTGAGGCCCTTAGCATCTCGTAAGAACATGTCTTTGCCAGACGCGGTGGCGCATTCCTGTAATCCCAGCACTTGGGAAGTGACGGCTGGAGGTTGAAAGTTCAAAGCCTGCCTCAGCAATGGTGAGGCACTTAGCAACTCAGTGAGCCCTGTCTCTAATAAAATACAAATAAAAGGCTGAGGATGTGTCCCAGTGGCAAGTGCCCCTGAGTTCAAATCCTGGCACAAAAAAAAAAAACAAAAAAAAAAAATAAAAAAAAAATTAAACCAAGTCTTTTAATATAAAAAAAGGGCTGGGGTTGTGGCTCCAGTGATTAAATGCCCAGTTGGTACCAAAAGAAAGAAAGTATGGTCTCCCCAGCTGCCCACATTGACTCGAGTTGAGCTGGGTTCAAAGAGTAGGCTGTAACATTAAGAAACAGCAAAGAAAATCACGCAACACATGGACATGAGTTCTCAGGTGGAGGGTGGGATTTGCTACTGCGACCTTAAGGGTCAGCTTGGGGAAAAAGAGCAAGCACACAGAATCTATTTTATTGGAGGGGACACACAAGTAGCTTTGATGGAATAGTATTCACCAAATAAGGCAGGGGATAGGGTTTCAAAAGGGGGGGGGTTGTCCAAATCCTATTGGGTAACAACCCCAAAGTCCAGTGCTAGAGCAAAACTTCTGTTGCTGAAGTGAAGGTGGAGGCCACCTTGCTTCACCACCACGTGGTGTGCAATACAGACCAATACACCCCGCTTACTCAAGGTTGAGAAAGGATGCTCAGCCCCCATGGGCCAGCAGCTTCCCACATATTACCCCTTTCTTAATGTATAAATGCAATTGATGGGGCCTGTATCTTCCAGTCAGGGATCCTTGGTCCGAGGATGTTCTTGATTTACTATTATTACATTAAAAGAATTAGTAGGATAAACATATTATTTCAATAAACTATACCATGTAGAATGTTTCAACTATTTTCAGGATTTAAAAGCCATTTAAATTCTTGAAGTATTTTTCAGCTAGCGAGGTAGGATTCCAAAAGATGAATTTTACCTTTTTTGACATCCTGTATGGTGATGTAATCCAAAAGATCCAGGTTATCATTATTGCGTCTGCCTAAATAACCCATTAGAAGATTCTTAATTTTTTTTCCCAATTTCCACTGGAAAGCATTGTTATTGGCTGTCAGTTAAACAAAAATATTATAATTCAGCATGGCATTTGAAGCCTGTTCCTTATACTTGCGAGCATAAAGTCATTTCAATATTTATTACAGTTGGCTTCTAGAACATTCATACTTTGTTTAATCCTGTTCATCAATACTTATCTGAATTATTGGAGGGCTTTTCGGAAGTATTTTGAGGCAAAGTGATTAGAAATTCAAATGTTGTTAGTTTTAAGACCATAGCCGTTTAGAGGCTGTAATCGTAGACGAAAGAAAAACAATGAATAAAATTAAAGTAGCCCCTCTAAGTAAGCTGTATGAGACCAGAGACTCCACTTAGGTGCTGGTTTTACTGACCATACTTCTGTTGCAAAGCCTGAACACTTCAGCATACCACAGTTCTGGAAATGTTGGCTGGTATAAGGAAATAGAGGGTTGGTTAAGGGTCAATGTTCCTTTCCCTCTATTTTAACTAGTGAGTATAGTTAGTTAAATTATATTTTCATAGGCTACAAGATATTTATCATCCTGCAGGAGCCTGTTTGGGGTTTGACTTGAATGGCAATTGCTATGAGCCGTGGAGATTTGGCCATTGTCCCACCCGTAGTAGCACGGGACTTGTTGGGGATCTCGAGTGACTTGGCCGATATTGCTGAACGGCGTCAGCGCCCATTTTAGTGGTGTGTTTGGCGTGTGTTAGTTGTTGGTTAGAACCAGATGAGAAAAGTTATCAGAATAAAAAGCTGTTTGTCTCCAGTTTGCTTCTGAGTTTCTTCCCGCGGCCCGTTGCTCTCAAGCGCTTCCGGCTGGCTCTACATTCATCCTTTCCCTGATTTCTCACATTTCCAATAAGTAATGCATAAGGGGATAAAAACATAGGCCGGCAGGCCACAGCAGAATAATCTGAGGCTGTAATTAAGTGCCAAACATCGTTTTGGATGCTGCCTTATGAAGGTTAGGATTAATACAACGAAGCCTCCAGGGGTTCATGGATGTCTCGTGCATAATTGTTTTTGTCAATTCGAGGACACAGTCTATAATATATATAAATTTCTACACACCTTTAATATTGTCTGCGCAAGATATTTGCACAACCCATCCATTTAGGAATAGTTGCCAAATTTTTTTATGGAATGATTAGGGAATAATATATTGGTGGATATCTATGTAAATAACTGGTTTGTATGGTAAATTCTATTTCAATAATCTATTTTGACAACTGTCCAGATATATAAGTATAGCTCTTAAATCCTAAGGACCAGCACGAATTGGCTGGCTAGACCCCCATATGCTGTATTTTCTTCGTAAGATACTTTAGACAGCTACATGCTTATCATGGAAACCAACATTTAGGAGCTGACACTATTATCTAGTATATTAAATCTAGTCTCATGGATAGATTTTCTAGGTCAACATGTAAGGTGCATTAAAGATGGACTTGGGGAATGGGTCACATGACTCTTATAGTAGTTTTTCTTACTGGCAGCTCAGAAAGATTGCATGGCTATAAAGTCTGTGGTGAGATTTATCTTCCTTAAGTCAGTTTTTCAGAATATTTTCCATGACGGACAGGTTTAAATTCTATCCTTTGAAATATGATTGAACTCTTACTGCACCATATTCAGGCAGCCGTAAGACTTTAGAATCACCAAATTTAAGAATACGTTAAGACCGTTTTTACCCTGAGTATTTTCTTTCTTCCTTTTAGGACTGTCCTATTTTGTTTCACTCTCTGTAGAAGCACTTCTTTCTCTCCTAGAATTCTTCTTTTTGGTTTTACTTTTGATAATCTCACAAAAATTTTAGAATCTAAACAAATTATTATACTTGATATGAAGGGATTCTCGGGCTGAGTTGTGACTCAGAGGTAGGACTTGCCTAGCATGCATTGGAGGCACTGGGGTTCGATTCTCTCAGCACCAAATAAAAATAATATAAAGGTATTAATAAAAATAAAAAGAAGCAATTGTCTCATTGGAAAAATGTAGCAAAAAGCCTTTGGACTACCAACTTGTATATTAAGATTATATCTTTTTTTCATTTTGTAAAAACTCCTTTTTTAGCATTTTATAAAAACCTGGCATTTAATTGGAATTTAAGATTATTTGTATGGTTGTATCTGAAATCTTATAATTTAATAAGTATCTCTTGAAATAAGCATTTTATAGCAAATTACATTATCTTGAATATCTTAACTAAAAATGTAGGCATCAGTATAAATACATATATAAAAATATAAATTACATGTTTCCTTTTAAAGAAAAATAGAAACAAATAGATATATATGTTAATTATCCTGTGAATTAAAAGTTCATCCAATTACTGTAGCAACTGGAAAAATAGGTATCAAGTATAAAGTTATAGCTTATCATTATATTAATTATCCACATATTTTAATAAATATTATTAAACCACATGGTTTTTAAATGTACTTTGGATCATTTTTATTTCACTTATAACAGGTAGGAAGGCACTCTTATATCTTTGGGACATCATGTTAAGCAGTTAAAATAAAAAATTTTTTGTTCTTATATTCATTTCTTGTATTTACACAGTTAGAATATCAAAAGACTGAAGGATCCCTTGGTTGTCATTGAGGAGCATTGTGAGAAAAAACATCTCAGAATTGTCGGTTTCTGTTGTTCTCATGATGATCAAATCCATCCTCATAATCTCTACAAATAAAGAAAATTATAAATACATGCATATGAATTAATGTCTCTCTCACATGTTATATTATTTTTGTAATTCTTCTTAGTAATACAACCACAGCAGAGCAAGAAAGAGGATTCCTTATGGATCTGTTGAAGGATAAAAATCAGTTATTTAACATCGAGAATATGTCAGGACTCAGGCTATGATGCAGGGAGTTCATTTAATCAAGATTCTACCTGAAAGAAATATCTTTCTGTTAGCAGGAATATTTTGAGACCACGAAGGAATGTTTTAGACAGCTGGGCGTTCTTAAGAAACTGTAAAATGCAGGCTCCATAACTCGGCTGGGACCTGCATGAGACTGGAAGTTCAGGTTTGTGGACTTAGGAGGCTTGCTGGAAGCCCACTGAGTGGCGGGAGGGGTTAGGAAGGACGAAATGGAAGCTGGCAAAAGTGCAAAGGGAGGCAGGACTTCTCTTGCCATGTGTTTCAGGCCTAGTGGCTGGACGATTCTTCTGTGTTCTGGCAAAACCCAAAGTTTTTGCCAGAAGTCCCGGATTTTCATCCGTTTGCATCACCGGTTCTGAGCCTTTTGCGTTTTCCGGATCACCAGGCAGTCCTGGATTGAAACCCTACTCGCGAGCCACATGGGTCCTGGCTTTGTTACTGTTCTATTTCTGCCCCACAAGGGTTGCTATGGTTACCAGTGTAGCACAGCCCGCAGTTTGCATTGTGGCAGTGTTCATCAAAGGCCCCACTTGGCAGTCTGTGCTTTGCTGTTCCACAAGCTCCATTGTGTGCTGTGCCTGGTTTCTCGGCTAGAGTCCTTTGGCCCTGGGCTTTCTGCTTACATTTCCCATGCTTTAATCCCACCTTGACCATATGGCGTGGGATTCTGCCATTCGCTGGTCATCTGCCGCTATGTTTGGCTCACATGGTTGAGGTTAAGGAGCATTCCCAGAGCTTTTTTAGTGCCCCTGGGTTCCTGGAGGTGCAGACAAGGGTGGCCCAGCCTCTGTTTTTGTCTCTGGAATCACCTTCAGCTTCTGGCTCACTTGCCTGCATTCCCTTTGTAAGTATGCTGGCCCTTCCACAATCCCCTAACCCAAAGCAGGTTTTGCAGCAGACACTGGCATTGTTAATGCTTTAGGGACCAGCATGCCGGGTTTTGCTGAGTTATGTGAAAGGGGCCAAGTTCTATGCTATCTTCTTTCGGGCCCTAAAAGGAAGTTTTTCTTGCCAGCAAGAAAAATAACTTACTCGGCGAGGAATGAGGCTTAAGGACAGAAATCGCTAGGTGCGTTACCTTGCTGTTTGTTTGAACAGAAAATACGCCACTCCTGGGGTCTTGTATATATAGCATGCGGGATGTCGAAGAACTCAGATTTATTGAACAAGCATTGACTTAAATAGGCCTAGAAACTAACAATTAGCAAGGCAGGCGGGTTCAGTCTCTCACGCTAGGTCATAGCCACACCCCTTGGTAGTTGTTGACCCGGGTCCTTCTAGGGCGTGGTAAGGTAAGCAGTCAAACCATTGCCCTTGGAGGGACATAGTCCCAACAGGACAGCTTGCTTGACACCCAGACTAGGTTATCTAAGGGCAAATTAATTATTTGCCTAGCGTTGGCTGCATTGTAAGTCAAACCCCATAGGGACAGTGGGCCAGAGTCCCATATGTGTACCAGAGCAGTAGCTGGGTTACAGCCTATACGATTAGGATGCAGCAGGAAGCCCTATTAGAATCTGTCTGCCCGTTTAAATTGCCTGAGTACTCCCAAAAGAGTTAGTAAATAAAAATTTGTTTCCTATAGAAAGAGGAATTCCTCATATTAACATCCCATATTTAAAAAAAAATTTATTTCTCTCTCCTCTTACTCTCGAAACAGCATTCCCAGTACATAAAATCCTAAAAATACTTCTTCACCTATTACTTAAATACAAAATATTTAACAATAAGAATCCATAATAAGCACCACTTTTCCATGAGAGGACCTGAACATAACAATATACATTTCACAATTACCTTAATATCCCAGCGGGGCCTCCAAAATCACTCCCGCTGCCCGGGGTGACATGATGAGCTGGGTTCAAAAGAGTTGGCCTGGCCAACATTTAAACTAAGAAAACGTGCGAAGAAATCAAGCGCAAACACATGGACATGATTTTTCTCATGTCGAGGGTGGAACTGCTCTTCCACCTTAAGGGTCACTGGGAAAAAGAGCATGCACCCAGAATCTATTATTTTGTAGGGGGGGGACACATAAAGAGAGCTTTGATGGAATATACTTCACCAAATAAGGCAGGGGAACTAGGTTTCAAAAGGGGGGTTTGTCCAATCCCATTGGTTCATACCCAAGCCGTGCTAGAGTAAACTTCTGTGGCTGAGTGAAGGGGGGAGGCCACTTGCTTCACACACTGCGTGGTATGCATGCTAGACCAAACACCCCACTCCCCTTACTCAAAGCTGAGAAAGGGATGCTCATCCCATGGCAGGGTATGGAACTTACATTTATTCTACTGAATTGTCAACTACACTATTTTTAGAATATTTTATGATTGAAAAAAGAAATGTTATAGGGCTGGGGTTGCAGCTCAGTGGAAGAGTGACTTGCCTAGCATGTGTAGACCCTGGGTTGGATCCTTAGCACCACTAAAAAATAAATTTAAAGAAAGGTATTGTATATTGTATAGTATAACAACTTGGAAAAAATTAAGTAAGTTAAATGATTAAGGGGTTTTGCTGTTTTGTTTGTTTTGCAGTGTTGGGAATCCGGGGCCTTGTGCAAACTAAGCAAGTGCTCTAACCACTGTACGACATCACCACCTATCTTGGTGAAGAAGATGATGACCCTTGTGAACTCTGGCAACCCCTGAATGTTCCTCCATACAAGGTGGAGGCAGAGTTGTAAGACATGTAGAAAAAACTCACTAAGAAGTCGATTTTCACTTTAAGATGGCCCTAAGTTCACTTGAAGAGAAGAAAAAGAAAACGTCTATGTAAGTAGTTGGAAAGTTCAGGATGTGGTATATTTTATATGAGAACACACCTAAATTTAACTTTCAATGTCATTATTCAGACAATAATGGAATTTTAAAATTTCTAACACAAAATAAAAATAATCATGACCTTACAGGGCTGGGACTGTGGCTCAGTGGGAGAGCACTTACTAGCATATGTGAGGCACTGGGTATGATTCTCAGCACCACATACAAATAAATAAATAAAATAAAAAAATTTCATCAACAACTAATAAAAATATTTTTTAAATATTTATTTATTTGTTCTAGCTGTACACAATGGGTTTATTAGTACGTGGTGCGAGATCAACCCGGGCCACGCAAGTGCCAGGCGAGCGCTACTAAGCCGCTGAGCCACAACCCCAGCCCTATAAAAATATTTTTAAAAAATAATCATACCTTAAAAAAATAATACTCCAGTGGAGATGACTTGCTAGTAAAAATCAATTCTCCTCCTAGTAATTATTCGTTACTCACATGGAATGCTCACTGAAAGGCCACTTGTGATGATGAAGGCAATTATAGCAAGGAACAGACAACGTTATTACCTAAACAAGACTAAAATGTCCTATTCCAGAGCAACGATGTGCAACAATTGGCCTCCTGGATATTAGGAATTCAGACAAGACTTCTACTAGACAAGGCCTACATGCATGGACTATCACTATTACCATGTGTTTAAAACAGCATGATAAACCGTCCTGCCTACCACAACCTGGCCCAAGCTAAAACCACTGTTCAAACCTACTGAGTCAGATTCCATGAACCAAATGGCCAGGATGTTCCTAAGCAGGTAGATATCAGTGTATCTCTTACCCTATCTAGACGTTTTCTCTAGGTCCTGACTGCAATTTACATTTTCCCCAAGTTAGCTTAGTCATTCCTGTCAGTGTTTTACTGATTCATGTCCTACAACATCATATTTGTTTTTATGTTTCAGTTTTTTCCCGAACATATCACATCTGCTAACAAGCCCAAATTTGTAGCCCAGGCCACACATAGTGGCTCAATCAATGGGGCACACAATGACTCTATGCACTGTATTACTTTTTCAAGCCACAGAGATGAGTATTTTGATGAACAGTTTAAGGACAGGTATAAGTAGCTGATGATGGTGGAAACAATATAACCCCAACAGCCTGTAGATCTATAGACAAGCGATTCTAGTGTCTCAGTGCAGCAAATTCTCAATATGTTACTCTCTCATTTGTGTTATCCCTATGTTTGATCGTAGTGAGGGGGGTGGTCTGTCCCTTTCCTTTAGATTATACTACCTTTCATTTAACAGTATTAACAAGTCCTGGTGGGGAGGAAACCCATTGAAAGTCCTTCTACCTATATCATCCCTCTCTGAAGAACACAAAAGATGAAAGATTAAAATAGCTATTAAATAGTAAGAGATGAAAGTTATGTGAACCCATTTAAATTTTTCTAAAAGTTTAAGATATGTATCAACGATTCTTAAATGAGGTGTGGTTTGTTGGTTACATTATGAATGAATACATTTTTCTATAAAAGTGTTTTGTCCTCTAGGTATAACCTTCCAGAGAAAATATGTGGATGGAGAAATAGGATGTTTGAAACAATGCCTGAGGGTCTTAGTTTTAGGGCTTATTTTGTAAAACTATTTGGTTTCAAAGATTTGAGACACCTTCTGATGGCTTCTTTAGTTTAGAGCTTAATTTTGTTAAAACTATTTGTTTTCCAAAGATATGTGACACCTTCTGATGGCTCTCATTATATGCTCTTGGCCAAGAAGTCACATGGTTAGCCTATGTTCTCTTAAGCTTGTTTTTAAACTTCACCATTTGTCGTGTATAGCTCCAGATGGCAGATGTTGTCATAATCTCAATGTAAAGTTTTGGATTACTAAATGGGAGTCAATTCTACAAGCAACAGAAAAATAATAGCATCTAGAGAGGATGTGGGAAAGAGAAAATGAATGATCTCTTTTGTTTTGTTTTTCAGCAGTGCTTTTGTTTTTCTTAAAATGAATTTGTTCCTTCTACTGGAAAATAAAAACTAAAACATCTCAGTGCTACCTTTCTGTGCTTCTATGATCAGACTGTTACAGCCTTAAGACCATGGTATGAAAAGCAGATGTCATCCGTGCTCAAAAAAGATGATCATTAGCTGGGCGCGGTGGCGCGACGCCTGTAAATCCCAGCACTTGGGGAGGCTGAAGGCAGGAGTATCGCGAGTTCAAAGACAGGTCCTCTGCACAATGGCGAGGCATTAGAAACTCTGATGAGACCCTGTGTCTCCTATAAATAAAATACAAAAAAAAAGGGCGGGGGATGTGGACCGTGGTCGAGTGGCCCCTGAGGTCAATCATGGGTACACAAAAAAAAAAAAAAAAAAAAAGATGATCAATTGATGTGGGTCAAATCTTAACTTTTTAAATAAGATTGCCTCAGATGGTTCCCCTTAAAACCATGGACTAAACTGAACTATTTGGCCTAGTTTGGGAACCCTAGAGCATATAGAGCCTCACTGTGTGTCTTCTTTGTGGGGCCCCGTTAACCTGACAAACTGATTAATCTCATCCTGCTAGTGATGTACCTACCCATTGTAAACTCTTTGGCTCCAAGAGGACTATGTTATACCACATACATATAACACAAACAAGATTGAGGACAGTTATTCACATATAAAAATCTTTGTAGGTTTACAAGTTTAAATTTTTTTTTCTTTTGACAGTACTTATTCCTAGGAAAAATACCCAAATGAGAAATGGGGTAAATAAAATTGGCTTAAAATAAATTCTTTAAGTTAACACCTTTAGGAAAAAAAAAAAACAAAATAGGAAATATTTTCA
This sequence comes from Tamias sibiricus, assembly GCA_025594165.1. NCBI lineage: Eukaryota > Metazoa > Chordata > Mammalia > Rodentia > Sciuridae > Tamias > Tamias sibiricus. The sequence continues at coordinate 27,219 of JAKELJ010000268.1, forward strand.
CTGAACTGAGATCCACTTCAAATATATATGATAATGAAATGGGAAAATATTGTTATAAAACATGGGAATTAAAATTACAAGAACTATAATCTCCCCCCTTCCCCTAAGGAAAGGATTTAAGGACTAAGAATGGAAGTAAAGGTTAATGGATGAGTTTACCTCATCACAAATTGTTTGCCTTCCAGGGCTTTTTCTTGTCAGACTATCAAGCAATAAGTTATTGTCCTTGCTATTCAAGTTTCGTATTCTTATTAAAATGATGTTTTTGTATGAAAGAAAAATACAATATTTTTAATGCCCACTGAAGTTGCATGGTAAAGTTTCTGAGCAGTCATACCTACAAAAATGAAGATGACAAGAAGCCCTACATGAGAAATAGTGTTAGGGTTTGGATATTAAATGACCCCAAGCCTATATGCTACAGGCCTTGGTCATCATCCTGTGGGCATTTTGAAAGATTCTGGAACCTTTAGGGAAGAGGGGGCCTAGTGGAAGCAAGGTCAAGGTCATTGAGGACGTGCCTTGAGAGTCCATATTGGGAATCTCTTTCCTGTTTCTCTGTTTGTCCGACAACCATGAAGTAAGAAGATTTTGCTAACTTAAGATATTTGTTCATAATGTCTTCCTTGAACCCAAGCTTCAAAAACAATAAAGCTAATCTACCATGGACTGTAACTCGGGAAACCATGAGGCAAAATTAATCTTTATTCCTTGTAAGTTGATTTTCTCAGTTATTTTTTTTCACAGTGATGCAAAGGTGGGACTAACATAATAGCAAGTCTATTCCGAGTATTACATAATAAGAATGACCTGAAAGTAATGAATCAGGATCCACTTAGGATAAAGATGGCTTATGTAGAGGAAAAAATACAAAAAATATGATCACCTTTAATTACATCAAAGGAAAAAGAAAATATCTTGAGTAATTTCCAGTCTTTCCTTTGCTAAACATATGATTGAGTTGTAATGTTCTTTAACTCAAACTATCATCATTAAACGTTGGAACTCGGATGATTCAGAGCTATTTATAATTAGTTTGAATTCTAGCAAACTTTGTAAAAATATTTGAAAAACTAGTTGTTACACAAGACAACAATTTACAATCTACATTAAAAAAAAAATTAATGTAAGGAAAGCCTCCAGGATGATGCCCACAATTGATTGTGTATATCTGCAGCAAAACTTTTGGAAATCCAAGTGCCCCTTTTCAGAGCATGCACATTTTTCAAGAAAGAATGTTGACATGTTTGAAAAAAAGTGGGTATTTCTCCAAGTCATTTAATTTTATATCTTGCTAAAAGTTGCTACTTATAATGCATGTTTGGTCAATATGCCATATAGAGTGTTATCAAATTATTACAGTAATAACAGTCTTCTACATTGTTGTAGTATGTGGAAGGGCCATTTTAACATTCTAAATCCATTGGAGATGGTTTTAGTGTATTTTGACCATTATACATTTGTAAATTCAAAAAGTAAATTGAGGCAGGGTGAGAGGCAATGGCCTGAGGGGGAAGGAGAGACAATGGCAACATTGGGATGGGAAGCTGCTGCCTCCCTTGGTCTGCCCGGGCAGGCCGCCACTGTGATGCCTGCTGCTAGTAGATTGGTGGGGGGGGGGGGGTGGAGGCGAAGGTTGAGTGAGCCTTGTTGCAGTCCACAGAAGCCTTACCCCCGCTCTGGAGGCTCCATCTCCATTCTGGGTTTCTGTTGATTGCCACCAGATGGTCCTGCATGGAACAGGTAATGGGGCTACCTGCCTGACACATTGTGTTGGAACTGACACCCCAAAGACGTGTTCCCCGTGATCAATGAACACCTAAAAGCCTTTCAGGGGGACCATGCTGGAAGGCTCAAAGTGGAAAGGCTGGAAAGTGCACCTCATGGGAGACTTCTGTGATTATAGGCAGTTGTCACATAAGCTTACCAACTTCTTAATGAACTTTACAAAAACAAGATGACACTCACTTAGTGACATTATTTGTGACAGAATTGAAATGACCGGGGACTGTGGTTGGAGCTCCAGCTTTCTGTGGCATGCTGCCTGGGCACTCTCGTGTCCTCTGTCGGGACCAGCTCCCAGACCTGGAAAAGCCAAGCAGGCAGCCCTGGGCGCGGCCCGCGCCGGGACCCTTTGCGAACCGCTATGGGACTGGCCATCTGAACCTGTGATCCCCCACAAGGCCAGCGTTGAGTCTGACCCACTGGGACCCGCACAGGGGAGCCTCTTTAGATTCTAACTCGTGTCTCAATATTGTTGGCAGAGATAATGGCTAGGATTAAGGAGATCAAAAAGCTGGAGAAGAGCACAAAACCTCTTGATTAGGAAGTAACCCTTCCTTTATGGAAGTACTCCTGGCGCAAGAGAAATATGTATTGAAAATTCACCACTTGGTGTTGGACTGCAGTTTGCAAGCCATGCCCTGTTTGGCCTTCTAGAGGGGCAGAAGAGAAGCATTTTAAGCTTTCACCTCTTGAGGATGCCTACCTCCTCTCCTTACATGCTGCCAAGGACATCTCTTCCCCAAGGGATGTGCTAGCCAGGAGGATCCAGGGCATCAAGGAATGACTTGTGGAATTCTGCTAGCATGACTCTGGATGTTTGCCTGGGACTCTCTGGAGCTACACTAGACCAGTGGTGGTCTGAGGTGTACCTGGATTTTGCTATCTCAAGCAGTGTTGTGATGTTGCACTTTAAATTTTCTTTTTGAAGGGCGAAAGCTGCATGTTTCCTTCTGTTAGCAAAGGTATTATAGGATGTGGGGACATTAAGAACACGCAGCCTGTAAGAATAGAAATTTAAGTCAATAGAAATGAAAATTCGAAACTCTTCTGGCTTGTCTCCCACTTCACTGATACGTGGGCTTGGCCTAGCCAAGGGGTGTTGCCTGACATTTGACGAAAAATCAAACCACCACTAGGAGAGGCTATTGGTATTTCTCAACGTGATATGCTCGTGCTCCCTATGCTCCCTATAACCTTTCTGCTGATTGGCTCATGTCTTCTATAAAGGCTCCGTCCAACTTCCTCATAAACCAAGCTCGTGCCTTGACTGTTCTACCTGATTGTCAGATTGGTCCTCCAAAAAGGAGGGCTGCTGGGTGCCTGCGGTCAGTGGCTCTTACCTTTTCCCGTATCTCCGTCCTTGTTGGGGCGTGCTACACCTTCTTTGCGGTGGCGAGAGGTAGTTTGGGGTCTAAAAAAACTCCATCAATAGTGAGACATCAAACACAGTTCCAAAGGCCTGAAAAGACTTTTGTTGGTGTGTTACTCATATGACTCTTAAAGGATTTGAAGACATCAGAACCACCAGGTTATAGGAAATGGCTATTTACTTATTTTTTAGTTCTTGCTGTACTAAATATATAATTAGATATATATATATAGTTTATATTTACTACAGTATTTTTGTAATTTTATTGAAAATGTAAAGGAAAAATAAAGTGATTTCCATTTGTTGCATGAAAGGCTCTCCTCATGTACAAGTCTCTGCTTTCCAGTTTAATCTCATTAGTTGCCTTAGTCAACAAGGGTGCTGCTTTTCAAAACTTAAATGGAGTTGAAATAGAAATAATTTTTTTGTTTTGTTTGGTTTTGGTGCTAGGGATCAAAATCTAGAGCCTTTTTGCATCCTAAGCATGCACTATGCTCCCAGCATGAATTTTTTGGATTTCTTCTAGCAAATTCCTATCAAAATAATTCAGAATTCTATCTCACAGCATTTAGCATTTATTCTTAGTTATAAATCATAGGTGCATCTATTCATATACAATGGATTTTTACTTTATTCTAAATTTAAAAAATAATTGGTACTGGGGATTGAACCCCAGGGGACTTTAAACCACAGTGTTACAAACCCCAGCCCTTTTTATTTTTGAGATAAGGTCTTAGTAAATTGCTGAGGTGGGCCTTGTGGTCTTCCTGTCCTCGCCTCCCAAGTGCCAGGAATTATAGGCATATGCTGACAGGTACCGTCATCATTCCGGATTTTAAGAGTTTTTTCAATGTTTGCACAGGTGTTCTTTTATAGCTGCTTTGTGGAGAAATAATAAAAATAATTCTTTAATGAAAAAAATTAAAAAGAAGTTATTGTTTTATACACGAGATTATACATATTTTTTTGGTATGTTTACATTTTCTCTAGTTGCTCACCATTTTCAAACAAGCCCAATTAAGAGAATCAAGAGATGTGGTTTTGCCTATGGAGTTAGAAAATGAGCAATAAAAACCCTTGTCTTTGTTACTAAATGCAATTTAAGAGCTTTCCAGAGAAATGGGAAAATGATACCAAAGATCTGAGGAAATGTAAGTGGTGAAAATGAGAGAAGTGAGTTCAGACTACTAATAATGATGTGTGGGTCAGCTGAGACAGACCAATGGGAAGACCAAATTTTTCTGTTGCATAAATTTTAGCCTATGGAAAACTTTCTTCTCGTTTTTGGCATCAAGTCCTATTTTATGCTGACTTTGAATAAGCTTATCTATCCATGAATATTAAAAAAATTAAGTTAACTGAAGGGAAGAACATACAAACCACTTTCAATAATTTTTGGCATTGCTGTCATATATTAAAATCAGCAAGGATAAACAGTGGCACATTTCAAGATTAGAGGTCCCAGGAGGAGCTGCCAAGCTTTAATGGAAAGTCGGAATGATTAGATTTATGATGCAAAGAAGGACAGAAGCAAGATCAGATAGGCCCATATTCTTGGAATGCCATTTCCACATGTGATTTCTGGGTTGCAGCAAAGATGATAGGCACTTTCATTTCCCCTTTGGCAAGCGCCACCCCACCAACTTTATTCAACATTTACATTCTACCTTGATGTTTTTAGATTATTTATTTACTTATTCATATATGCAACAAGTATATCATGTTTTTACTACAACTTGCTTGTATACAAAGTATATAAGTACCATTCAGATCTTTAATCCATGCATTTAGGAAATCCGCTATCCAATGAATATGTTGTTTCCTAGAAATTAAGCTCTCCCTCTATAGAAAATTAAAGTTGGCTTATGGGAAATAGATCCATCTCCAGGATGCTAAATGTATGGTATTACCAAAGAAAGCACATTTTTTTTGGCATGACAAAGATCATCAGTGGGGTTTGAAAGAGAAGGGAAAAGTTTGCGAATGTACATCCATTGTGTCTTAGGTATTCTTCCTTCCTTGGTGTCTCTCAGATTACTTTCAAAATGAAAATCTAATTTTGACAAAGGCAAAAAAAAAAAAAGAAGGAAGTAAATAGAAGCATCAGTAAAACAAAAACTTTAAAATTCACCATGCCTGGAGCAAGGGGGAGAGGGAGAGGGAGAAGAAAAAGGAAAAAGAAAAGAAAAGGTCGTTGTTTGAATGAGATGGATATCATTTTCCTAAAATACATGATTGAAGACCTGAAATTGTACAAATATACTCTGTAAGCAAAACAATTGTATGTAAAAAAGATGCTAAAATACTTGCACTATGAGTTGTACATATAAAAATTATTAAAAAACTAAAAAAAAAAATAAAACGAAAAAAAAAATATTCACATACCTGGGCTGTGGATAAAAGACTGGCAAGTGCAGGAATGAATTAACAGATGAAGTCTGAAGGAAAGAAGAAAACTGGTCTGGGTACAAGTGTTGCATGCCAGCTCCGATGCATGTAATCTCAGCAGTTCTTGGAAGGCTGGATGCAGGTGAATAGTGAAGTAAATCAGCCTCTGTGAACTTAGCAGGCCCCTGTGGCAATTCAGGGAAGACCTGTCTCTAAATAAAATATACAAATGTTGTTGGGGATGTGGGTCGGTGGCTAAACGCCCTTGATCAATCCCCAATATATTTTAGAAGAAGAAGAAAGTAGATGAAGAAAGTAATGGGGTTTTATGTTGAAGCCAGGCAGAAGAGGAAATTGAGTAAATTGGTTTATTTAAATGAGTGGTGTGAATGAAGAGCACAAGGTACCAAGTCAGCAATTCTTACTCTATATTTACCAATGTAATTACAAATTACAAGATGAAACCATGGGAAAGTATAAATACCTTAAAATATACCCTCCCAAGTAGCTTTTATAATATTTATTCATATTAAGGAATCCATTTTAATTCATAATCAGAGTGTAATTCAAGAATAGCGAAATCGTTAATTTCAAGGAAAAATGTTCCAGTAGATTAGACAAAGTGGGGATAGTAGGGAAAGGAGGTAGGTTAGGAAAAGGGAAAGACAGTGGAATGAATCTGATACTTTCCTATGTACTTATTTAAAATACACCTAGTTAATTCTCACATCTTGTATTATCCATCAGAATGGAGTCCAATTAGAATAAGATATATTTCATGCTTGTATATAGTATATCAAAATGGATTCTTACTGTCATGTATATCTAAAAATAACCTCAATGAAAATAATAGAACAGTTAAAAAAGAATTAAGGGAATACTTTTCAACTCCTTGCGACTCTGAAATATTACTACTTTATTTCATGGGATAATTATATGATTTGTTCTTTTCCTGGTTATTAAATCTTTTGAACTTAAATCTTTATGACCTGCAACTACCCCTTCATGGTAAGTGGGATTGTCCATATGAGAGCAGTCCTAGCCTCATCAGCACTGGCCTCAAGTCAATGAAAGACTTGCAGCCCCTGAGCCACCTGACTTGGTCCCAAGTATGAGAAGGTGATCTGGATGGAACCTATAAGAGTACACCCTCCTTAGATATTAAGTAAATGGTTTGTTTTGCCTGTTGTTTATTTGCCTGGTGTGTTCTTAATCACAATCATTTAAGAAAATGAATCCAGAGCTGTATGTGTGTACTTGTCTCATGCCTCTTATATATATTAAGAGAAAGATAGTGACAAATTAGGAGAACTACGGACAATTCCACCATTCTTTTTTCGTCGGGTTGTTTGTTGTTGTTTGGTATGTATGTCTGACAATAAGAAAACCTACGCTCATTAATTTTGGAAAGATGGGATATACTCCCCCAGCTCACTAGCCAAGATAAAAATTGAAATTGGTCTCAATTCTTAACCTATCATAACGTTCTTGCTTCTTTAGCCAGAATATGAATGTGGGCCAGGTGGGTGAAAAGCAAAGCAAGTTTTGAAAAAGTGGGTTAATTACTCTAGTTCATTTTCCAGAATCATGGTCGACCAGAATACTGATTTTCCTTTTTGTTCCCTGCAAAATTCTTCACTAAAATTCCTCCTCAAATCACTTCACAATGTTCAATACCATAATTTCCAGGAATATCACATGAACAGGAAGTGAGTAGGTTATGTATGATTGCTCCCATATCATGTTAATGTGGGCAGACAATTGAAGTAAAATAAAATGAATGCGACTTTTGAACCTGGTGGCAGGGAGACAATCGGGTTAGTGCGTGGTCTTGGTTGCGTACTCATCACGGCACGGCAACTGCAAAGGTGCAGGGGCATCACCCCTGGCTCAGGAAGCTTGGAGATCTCGCCAGTTCTTGTCCATTTTGGCATCAATAGTATCTGTACCAACGTGCATATATCCTCTGGAAACCTTCACTCCAGTTACAGAAGTAGGACTCACCTGCTGGTTACTATGGTCCTGAACTCATAAAGTACCTCAACAGTGTCGTAGGAACAGCTGTAATGTGTGGCCGGACATTTTAAATGGCACATGGCACTCTTATTTCTGCTTCTGGTGACAGGGCATGATCTGCTGTTTGGGCGGAGGATGCTGGGAAACATGTTTATCCAATACCCCTTGTGATTTATGATATGTAGGGTAAACCGCTGTTTGAAAATGAATAGACTGTGATAGTATTTCTGTGTATGGGTAGGTATTTGAGTGCTGGGTCTCAATTAGCGAGGGAATGAATGGTTCGCCGGCCGGTGCCAAAAGGAGGTTAATAAGAAGGGGATAAATCCGAGCAAGATGCTTTGAAACTGCGAACTGAGCTGATGGCAGGTGAGGTGGAGGAGTGAACAAAGAGGTCCCTGGGAACAGATGTGGTGTCCAGTCCATGCTGTGGTAAGAAAGCTGCCCAAATTCAGGTGTTGGTTCTTGGCTTCCACCCCTGTGACGTAACACTTAGATGCAGAAGCTTTGAGGGCTTGGGTTTGGACTTGAGCCATCATAGCTTAAGGATAGACACTTTTCAGAATGGTTTTCTTAAAACTGCTTTTTTGGTTTCGAGAGTTTACTTTCTTCTCCATGCAATGCAGTCTCTTATAATTGTTCTTGCGAGCCATTTGGGTTGGGTGAAGTGTAGGTTAAGTTCTTTTCTGAGGAAAATAGTGCAAGTAAATAAAACTCATAAGAGGTAATGGAAAATAAAAAAATTAGATACAGCCCCATACTGCATATTGTGGTGTTAGATGATTTTTTTAAACGTTTTACTGAAAACATTTTTAAAGCTAGAAAATGTGGGTTTTTTATACTGAAAGTAACTTCATTAATTGACTTAAAATAGTCATTATGATGAGGAAACTGAGGTCCACAGCAATTATATAGTCAGGACTAAGATTCACAGTCTAGGGGCTGGGGTTGTGGCGGATTGGCAGGAGAGCGATTGCTTCACACATGTGAGGCCCTGGGTTCGTTTCTCAGCACCACATAAAAATAAAGATATTGTGTCCATTACAACTAAAAAAAAAGATTCACAGTCTAGTTAGTGGAAAGATTTCAGTTGAGATCTAGGTGTTCTTGACCTAGTCTCCTCATTAACTTCTATCTATTTGGAAAACATACTGAGAAATACTTTTAGTTTTGTAAGGGTTTTTTATGAAAAAAAGAAAAATAAAGAATGTTTTTAGGTAAGGATTTCTACTTCTCATGCCCTCTGCACTTAGTGTCTGTGGGAAGAAGAGAACATTTTACAAACCAAACAGTTTATTGCGGCGTGCATGTTCCCTGCAGCTGCCAGAGAAGGGACCAATGTGCACAGGCATCATGACTCTCAGCCTTCAGAACTGGGAACATGCTCTAGGACAATTAACAGTGGGTAGGTTCTGTTTCCAAGGTGTTCCTGTGGCATGGAAGGCTGTGGGGATTGCATGTTGAGTCTTGATGCATTGCAGAACTTGAAGTAGTTGTCCTTTAAACACAACATGCACAGAGACGGACTGAGAAATTACAGAAATGGGTTATATGTACTATCATTTAATTTGCATGTTAATTGTTCTATATGCGGAAACAGAAAACATTTTAGAGTGATTCAGATTTATTGTCATGGACTGGCGTGTGTTCCAATTAAATAGTGGAGTTTATTTTTTTTTCTTTGAAGCCAACCTCTTGAAAACAGGGTAATTCTAAATCTCATTGAAACAGTGGGGATATTTGTCTTAGGATCAATTTAATAGGACTTTCATCTACCTGATTCTGAGAAAAGGTCTTTTTGCATTATAGGAATTTAATTACATCATTATTCGGGGATTTTTTTTTGCAAAACAATAAAAAATTCATAAAAGAATAATTGAAATGAACATATTTTAGATAGGTGACGGACTTTCTTAAAACACATGAGACCCATCATTATCAGGGGATTGATGGCCACCAGTGTCTCACTGGGGGTTCTTGTACTGCCCAGAAGAGTGTATAAGCACCCTAAAACTTAATAATTCAATAATTAGTGAGTACTGAACACAAATACTCATGAATTCTATTTACAAAAGGTTGAAAAGCCCCTGATTGATCTAGTCCAAAGGGTTCTGGACTAGACAAAGAATATATGGCTATGGTGGTTTATTTAAGGGATAAAGGCAGGATAAGGTTTCAAGGCCAGAGTCTTGTTATAGTAATGTCTTACAGATCAGCAGGTTGATTGACATCTTGGAGGTTACACCCATCTAGGTGCTGTGGGGGCACAGCAAAGTGGGGGAATAGAGTTCACATTCATTTCCCTGGGCAAGTCGACCAGAGGAAATGTCCACTTAGTTCTTTCCCAGACACCAGATGTCTCTATCCACAAGGCTTCATGTGCAAGACCACAGGCAACCCATGGATGGCTCTGGGACACATCATTGGTCTTAACATGGACTGATTTTACATGACTTCTCCTCTCATATACAAGCTCATCTCCCATACTGTTCTTTTCCATGTCTACAAAATGTGTTAAATCCATCATGGTGTTTTCCCATTTCCTTCTTTTTTAAATACCTTTATTTTATTTTTATGTGATGCTGAGGATCGAACCAGTTTCTTCACACATTTAGAAAGTGTTGACTGCTAAGCTACAACCTCAGCCCCCCATTTCCTTCTTGTCTCATTGAATCCTCCTAAGAATACTTTGTTGTAATAGACTCTTTGAGCCTCTTTTTTTTTAAATGAAGGTAGCAGATAAGACACAGAGAATAAGTAAATCTTTTCCAAAGATGATTTGAGCTTTAATAGAAAATAGGGATTTCAAATCCACTTGGTCTGAATCCAGAACTCAAGCATTCAAAACACTGATCCTTTGCCATCCTCTTGCTCAGTTTGTGGTTTGATGGCACCTTTAAGGCATGGATAGCCAAGGCTGCCCTTTCTTTGCTTGATCTTCTCCCTGAAGACAGGTCATAGTTATAAAAAACAAAAGCACAAGTCAGACTTTGGGCAGATATGCAATGGCCTTATTTCTTGTGCTACTACAGGAGAAGTTTATTCAAGCCGGTGGGTTAGCAAGTTCAACACTTCATATGTTCATATCTGTTATTGCAACAGTCTATCCCAATCTTATGTGAAACCACTCCATGTTCTATAGTTGTGCTCAATATACTGTGTTACAAATTGGAGGGAAAAGGTATAGGAAGCAGTGAGTGGGGAAAGATTTCTGGTTCAGGAGTAAATTCATTACTTGATGATCACATTGGCTATCTACACCTAAACATTGCTGTAGAAACTTGTTCTAACACGCATGAATACCAGTTTTACATCATATTTTGTTGGACACAATTACCATCAATAAATGATCTTTTGTCATGTGGTGGCGGAGGGCAAGGGATCAAGGCCCAGAAAGCAAGGTTCAGGAATCTAGCAGGTTGAAAGAAGATGTGAGGAACTGTGGTAATATTTAGTCATCCTTTATTTCAGAGGTGGAAATTACCCCTAGCCAGCCCACATGAGACATTCCATAGGACCTTTTTATTTAACAGGTCAAATAAAGAAGGCTCATGGTCGAAAAGGCTTTTACATTAGTAAGCCTCATGCTTATAAGAAAAGGTTTAAGACCTTTGAGTACATATGCTGTTATCAGAGTGTTTTTACCTTGACTACACAATGCCTATAACACAACAGATTATGGCCTTGGTCACAACACTTAAAAGTATAACATAGCTCACGGAGGCCTTTGCTACAGGGAGCATAACTATAGCACTTTTGGCCTGCTCCAATATCTTATCTCTAAGTAATGACTGCAGTATGTAGGAACCCTTAACCTGGCTCTTCAGAAATGTTTGCTTGGTCATTTGACATGATGGAGGAGACTTAAATATTCAGTTAGAAAGTAGAGTACTTAATTATCATTACTGACCCCAAAACTAATATTTCTTGAATATTCAGGGAAATATACCATAACACCTATTATAGCAGAATTTACTCTACCTCTGACCTTGCTGAGTTTTTGCTCCCTTTCATTTCCCTACCTCAGTAAGTTGGTATTCTTTAAAACATGTACTGCTGCTGGGTGTTTGTCGGCTTGTGGTGGACACAGGTGTTAATCCCAGAGATTGGGCGGGCTGAGGCAGGAGGATTGCAAATTGAAGTCCAGAGGAGGCCCTATCTCAAAATAAAATATAAAAAGGTTGGGGATGTGGCTCATTGGTCAAAGTACACTGGGTTCAATCCCAGTACCAAAAAAAAAAATTGTATTGCTTATAATACTATGAAGAAAACTCCCAGGGACTGTATGAAGTTTTTAAAGGGAGAATGACCTCTATTGCCTATTCATTATGTACTGGGAAGAAAATCATCACTTTGTGGTTTAAGAAACTGGAACTACAAAAAGATTGTCACTTTCCCCGGAGATCATACATGTAGGTAATTTCAGACGCAACAATCAAATATAATTAAGCCCATTTAAGAGACCAGGGCAAGATATTCCTAATGGTATAATTGTGCATTAGTTAAATTCTAAAGTATTTAAATTCTAGTGTGTATTTAAATTCTAGTGCACTTTCTCACTCATGCAAAAAGTTTTTGTTTAACTTTCCAGTATATTATTTCTTTTCGGACAATTCTCCTTTTCTTTTCTTGGTAACGAAGGCCAGTATTCGACGTACTTGGATGGGATAAATGGTTGTGAACTGTTGCTCCAAGTAATTCAGCTATTTGCAAAAAGATTTACAGATAAGAAGGTAACATTTAACCTATGGATGTTGCTATGGATTACAAATGGTAGACTACTTGTTTGGTTTAGATGTGAGGTGTTCCCCCAAAGACTCATGGGTGAAAACAATTGCAAGAAAGTTTAGAGATTAATTGAGTGGGTTTGTGCGTATTACCATAATTTGTGCACTAATCACTATAAGGATTGACTGGATTTCTTATTGCAGGCAGTTAGGGTGTGGCTGGAGGAGGGAGTCCTTAGGGTGTGTGCCGTTGGTGTACATTATTTTATTCTTGTTGAGCAGAGCACGCCTTCCTCCCTCCTCCTCTACCCTGCCCCAACTTCTTTGTGCAATATTCCTTACTACTTTCCTCTACCCACCTTCCACAATAATGTTCCGACCTCCACTTCCAGCTCAGAGCACTGGAGTTTGGGCATCTATGGACTGAGACCTCGAAAAACCATGAAGCCCCCAAATAAACTTTTCTTTAATTGCTATGCAGGCTTTTGGTCACAGCACGTGAAAAAACTGACTGAAACAACTACAGAAAATACAAGGGAGGGGGAGTTGTGCTGCAGTCTAGAAAGAATAATTGGTGCACAGACCAACAATCCATGCAGTGGGTTGATATAAGGAGTCTCTGGATTCCAATAACTTGTCTAATGCTATCTCTAAGGTCATAGGAAAATGAATTATTGTATATAAACATGTGTGAAACATGATGGGCTTACTGAAAAGAGTGTATTAAGTTCAAGCCATTGAGACAGTCTAAGTGCCATAACATAGCCTTTATATTATGAGCAGACTCTATTAACAAAACTTACTTCAGGGGGAAACGGGGGGGGGCTCTGAATGCACGTAGAAAAGTTCAGGGCTTGATTCTAGAAGACCAAAAATGACATTAATTCTCTTCATCTCAATGTAAACCAAAAATAACCAAATATATTTGTGATCTTTTGGCCCAATGTAGGTTTATTAACACTTAGGTTATATGATAATTAATTATAGCCCCTTGTCCCCCCACATTTTATCTCTGACTCCACTTAATTTTCTAGAATTGGTTTGACCATTTAAAATTCAGTCAGAGCTATGAAAATAAAATTGAAATTATGAAACCCAGCTGTGTAAAAAGCCTGGGATGATTAAAATATGTGCAATTACATTTCCATCTGTGCATTTCTTAATAATGTGCCTTTATTATTTTTTTTAATTTCCTATTGTTGTAGGTACAGATGAGGCAATGCCACCTAAGATAGCCAGAAACAGTTGTATTCTGGGTGCAGCACAGGTTCAGAAGGTTCATCTTCTCACTGTAATCAATTAATCCCCTGAACCCCAAGTTCAAGTAGTTTCAGAAATTTATACCCAGCATGTAGGGGAGGGGCTACAGAAGTTCAATAAGGCTGTTTTT
>JAKELJ010000269.1:0-40833 GCA_025594165.1 Tamias sibiricus
AAATATTTTAGAGTTACAATAAATATTTTAAATAATTTCATTTGCATATTTTATTTGAAATTATACCATTTCATAAAAGTTCTCCAATATTCTGAAAGCCACATAGTAATATTCTTTGAAGTGATAATAAACACTTGTTGAAAGTCCCTTCTCCCCTTTGAGGACTCTTGAGACTCTACTATAGAAAAACATTATGCTCTTTTGTCTTTATAGAGATATATTTAAATACCATCCAATCTTCTTAGAGAGTTAATTAACTACTTCATTCTCCTTTTACTACATATTGCTTATGAGACAGGAGAATTGTTTATCAACACAAAATTTTCAATTATTTTGTCCATAAAGTGCTATTAATAAAGAACAAAATTTTTGTTAATATGGATTATGGAATGCTATATTTTTCATCTTATGTGACAAGTATCTCACCTTAATAATACCCTTAACCTTCACTGACACTTGAAGTTAGGGTTCAGAGAACAATTAGTGACATGTTGACTGCTAGAGGTCTCAGAGGTTAGTTGTACTACATGTGGTTTAGCTCGTGTAGAATTTGTGAGGTATTGGGGGTATTGAATACAGGGGATTAGAGAAGGAGGTACAAACAAAGAAGTAGGTCAGAGTAATGTCACCTGAATGTGAGCTGCTAGAATATCAAGGGAAACGCCCAAGGAAAAGAAGATTCTCCCTCTAGACCCCTCAGAAGAATCACAAGCCGGTGGCCATTCAAAACTTTTGACCTTCAGACCCCATACAGGAAAATGGAAGCTGTTACTGTTTAAGCTTTTACTAAACTATTTACACTAAGCAATGAGATTAGGTTAATTACATCCAACAAATACAGTCATAACACAAACTGGAGGCCATTGTACACTTTCTAATATTTCTTACCAAGTACTCACATAGCAATTATGCATTAAAGGTTCTCAAAACCCCTTTTCCAAAATAATGAAATTGGAGTCTTTTATGATCAACTGAAAATATTAATGTAGATCCAGGACAAATGCAATGGGTTTTTTTTTATTTTTCATTAAGTTTGCGCTAAAATTTAGCAGTGTCAAACATAAGCTTCACTGACTGTTTTAATAAAAAGTAGGTTTAAGTGGAAAATCTAATAATAATTTAATGATATACTTTAAAAAGTAAAACTCAGATTTATCTCCACTATAAAATTTTATTGACATTAATTATATTTACCTCAAAATGCTGTAAGCACCTCTGTTACGGAAACGGAGGGAAAACTCGGAGGCCAGAGTAAAGCTTTTACTACTTTTACTCTACTTTATTAGAGCTTAGAGTGGGAAAGAAAGTTTAGAGAGAAAGAATTAAAGCGAGCTTTTCTTCTTGTCTTCTTAGTTAGAGTCTTAGAGACGAAAGAAAGATAGAGCTTAGCTTCTTCTTAGCTTAGAGTCTTAGTGAGAAAGAAAAGATAGGTAGAGCTTAGCTTCTTAGAGAAAGATTAGAGCTTCCTTTCTTCTCTCTCTTTCTTCCTTCTTTCTTTTCTTTGTCTTTCTGTCTTCCTCAGGAGTCTCGGCTAACCTCTGACCAGTCATTACTTCTTCTATCTGGTTTCTCTTATGTAATACGCTCATGCCTACGTTTCTGGACTACGCTCTGATTCCTTCTGACCGACAGAGTGCCCGGACTGACTGAATTCTCCGTTCTCCTAACTCGGGACCGCCTTCACCAGGTTATTACCTTCAGCTTTGCGTGGGTGCGCCTACAGTGTGCGTCACATACATATTCAGGTGGAACTTATGGCTTCCAGCTAGCTGCAACAGCCCTTCCTAATTAGGCTCCTTTCAAAAATGTATTCTGAATTGCTTCATTATGAGAAATGTATTTAACCAATTTAAATATAATACAGGAATAATGCTTTAGACAGACTTTTGGATGAGAAATATTGACCCATATCATAAGCTTCAGCAGTGATGTGCCTTACCACACTTAAGGCAGGACAAATGCCCATAGAACTTCCCTTCAATTCTCTATGAAAACAAGTACTTCTGTAGTCAATTTACTAAAGTTTAGAGTTTGTCCCAAATTAGTTTCTTCAGAGAAAGTTGGTTATGAAGCTTCTAGGAATTTCAAAATTAAAGACACTATCCAACTCCAAACTTTTTGGACTAAAATGTCTCTTTTTACTTCTGTATGATTTATTTAATGTAAAAGTAGATAAGAAAAATTTCGGCTATTTGATGAACACACATGTCACAAAATACTTGTTTTAGATATATAATGAAAATGGTCAGGAGAAGTTTTTTTGCATCAGTATAGTCGTCTAGACGGTAAATGTGTATATTTTTGCGCTCAGGCGTAGAGTTAGAAGGTAATTGTGTATACATGGGATGTTGATAAAAAAGACATGGTGAGTAAAGGATGTGGCTCGTGAGTGCTTACTTTGCATACATGAAGCCCTGTGTTTGATCCCAGCCACTATAAAGGAAAAAAAAAAAAAAAAGACATGTTGTTCTTAGTAGCAATAGATCTTTTTCAAATGACATGTTTGCTAAAATCACTATCTTCCTTTTTAACGCCCAGTTCCATAGGCACAAAGAAAGGCATAGTATGTTACATTTTAAAAAGTACTCTGTGAATATAGAATATGAATGATGGCCATAATCCACAGGAAACTGTGATGTCATCAAGCCAAATCAAAATCCCACTTCCAGGTTAAAAATGTCATTTCTGACAATCTACCTGATGCCGAAAGATTCTCAACCTATGTCCTAGCTGGTCAAATTGGAGGTAAATCATCTTCACCCTCTACATAATACCTTGAATATGTTTCTCGGTTGACCTCATCATAACTTCTATTCCTAACCTTCATCAATCTTCTGAGTCTTTTGCCAATTTCCCAATGAATACCTTAAGGATCCAGGAGAAAGATGGCTGGACCAATACACTATTGCACAATGTGTAACATACATAATGGATGTGAATGATTGGCAGCAATTAAACACCGTCAAGAAAAGGAGTGTAACAGTTTTAATCTCTGCTCCTCTTGACAAAAGGATCTTCAGACATGAAAAACCAACTCAGGCAACTGAAACTTGGACATAAATCAAGATAGACACACTGGGAAGATAAATGCGCGTCTAAATGATTCGATAAATTTATGACTAAGCAATGGCTGTGTTGGCAAGCATTACTACAATAGTTACACACAAGTATTTTAAATAATATTAATTAAATTTAATCTATTTTATGTGGTTGGAATTATGGAAAATGATTGAAAATAATCACTATGCTTTAAGTTAAACAGTTATTTCCATACATAATGGGGACTTCAGCCACTTCACAAAGGTTGTAGCAAGATACCTTAAAATCTCTCTTTTTCTTGAATGTAGAGTAGAAAACAGACTATATAAGAATAGCAGGTTAGATTGATTAATCCATGATAATAGAGATCTATTACTCATATCCCATATGTTCTCATTTTTCTGTGGAGGAAACCTAAGACATTAGAATATTCATGAGAGTTAAAACAAAGAGAGAAATTGGAACTAAAACAAATATAATGTCTCCTTTTCTTCTTCACCTAAAGGAAGAATTTTTAAAATTCACAGAATTTTAGAAAATTAGTGGTTATTAGCCACTTATTAGTAGATCCACATCATGGTTATTAGAATGTTTCACAGGTATCACCAAATTTTCTTCTTTTCATTTTATTACAATTTTAAGTAAAAAAATGGTGTGTACATGACCTTTGTAGAAGCAGGATTTTATGTGGACTTCACTCTTGACCTTAAGGAGGTTCGAATTTCCTCTGATGGAGCAATCACTTGTTCCCAGTGTGCTGGAGAAGGTCCTATGCTTGGTTTGCTCTTTGATTAGTAGTTGATGTGAGGTTTGTATACTCATTGCTGCCTCTACTTGTGTAGATGAAATAAGCTTCCTATTGAGATATTTTACTATTTCTAAAAATGATGACTAATGTCATAGTGTGAGAAACTTAAATACAGTATATTCAGCTTCAGTAAGCACTTGCCTTTGTGGCTATATCCCATGAGTACCCCTGTCCAATCTGCCTTCCTCTCACTCCATGTAAATGACAAGACACAATAATTTCATTGAAAACTTATTCTACATGTTAGCTTATTTTCCTATCAGTTAATGAGATGGCAAAGACAAACTGTGCAGTTGGAGGAAATGTTTTATCCGGAAAAAGAAGGAAATGTACAGTGCATATGAATTATAGTATAAGGATGCATTAATTATGGACTACAGGAAGGAGTCACAGGACAGTATTACAGACTTCTGAGATATTCAAAGGATATGAGGAGAAAATTTGGTTTCTAAGTTTAATAAATTTTTTAAGAAAAAGCAGGCTATTATAGCTAAAGTCATTTTATTTCATGCTTATGTCAAGCAAAAGATTATTGCTTCAATGCTTTTGAATGACATGAATAAATTCCTTGGATTTTCAGCAAATTTTATGCCGTTGAAATGGTCAATGCCCATCTACTCTGTTACAAAACAACTATGATATAAAGTTTCTCAAAGACTTCCAACCTCAACAGGGTTTTATTATCTTTCTATCTATAAGCAAAGTGGCAATTCCTAAAATTTTACTAGTAACAATCCCACTCCCTTGCTTTTACCAAAATGTCAATAAATAATTCCCCTGTTAATTGAAAAACTTACAGTTAAACTCTTAAAAGAAAAAATTAATTAAGGATGAAAGATAAAGTAAGTATTTCCCTTTTTCCTCAAATGGAAAACTCCTCCAGTAGGGCTAAAATTCATCACAACTCAGACAAGGTCTCTGGTTTCTATTTCAGATCACGGAGTTGGGGAAATTTTTACCAGAAGAGTGGGATGGATTTTTCAGGTTGTGGCACAAGTATCCTCAATGAATATTCAAAACACCAAATGTATTTTTTCCCACAGAGGATCTACAAGTGATGAGGGGAATCAACATTTCCGAGTTCTTAGGACATACATCAAAAGTTAGTTTTAATTCTCTGGCTATCTACTGTCCATTTTTTTTTTTTAATCGTGATTTGCTGTCTAGTAAGTTAATCTTTTTTTAGAAAAAATTAACTGACATAATAAAAAGACTATTAATTTTGAATTATTCTATGGAAACTATCAAAGTCTTGGGATAGATTTTTCATTTAAAAATATATCTTTACTTTACATATTTTTTTTCGTGTTTACTGAAGTCTTTCTATTCAACTGTGGTATAACATAAGGATACAGGCACAAACATACTAATTAGTATGAGTTGACAAGAGAAGGGGAGATTACAGAGAAAAAATATAATCAAAAATATGATTTTGGGGAGGGAAGTTACTGGTGGTGATTGGAATCCTAGTGTGCTTAATCACTGTGCCCCATCTCTAGCCCTTTTGATATTTTATTTTGAGACGGGTCTGGGAAAATTGCTCTGTACCTTGTAAATTGTGAGCCTGGCTTTGACCTAGTGATTCTACTGTTCAGACTCCCGAAACTGTCGGGATATTAAACGGTCGTTGTGCCTACCACCACACCAGCAGAAATATACTTTTTATAAAATGTTAATATTGCATGGGATATACCATCATGTGAATTAAACATAAATATAAGATTGCCACAAATTGGAATTATATATGTAATTCTGAAGATATTTATTAAAATATAAACAAGTTAAATATTTTTAAATATTATTCATTTAAAACTAATAAAACTTAACAATTAGTAAGAACAAGGATAAAAATGTTAAAATACTATCAATTAAGCCTTTTACTATTAAACAGATGAATTTTCTACAAATTTTCCCAACTTTCATAACTGTATAGCATTCTTCCTTATCTGTTAAGTTTTATTGTCTTTTGTAAATTGATATATGTAGATACATATTTTATTGTATATATGAGCAAGACTGAATGATATGCATTAGAATTTTAAACAAGAATTTTAATTTCAATAGTTTCAATGATATTGATGGTCTAGCCACAAATAATTTACATGTATCATACATTACAATCACAGTATTTAACAAAAAATAATAGCTTAAGATGCTTAAAAAAAGCTTGAAACATAAATAGTTTTGAAGTTAAACATCTCAGCTAGATCCGTAAACACGGATCATGGTTAAGATTATGGAATGATGATTGGTCATTTGCTAACTTTTACCACTAACTTAATGTTATTATTCTTTTAAATTAGTCATAGAATTTATTTTTGCCTGGAGTGTCCTCACCAACATTGAAAATATTAAACCAGTGTGAAAAATTAATATTTAATATTAAGATTTAAAAGTTGAAAGTTGTTGAAATGTTCTTAATAACTTCAAGACAATACTATAGAAAAACACATTATGCTAATTAGGACTATTAAATTGACAATAAACTTGGGGAAAATAAGTCATATAAACATATTTACCCGAGCATAACATGCTTAAAAATTTATTTAATTAAAATTATTTTAATATAGTAAAATAATATCATAATATAATATATATTATTTAAAGTAATATATTTATAAAAGTAATGTAATATATTCTTAAGGTCATTCATAAATTTATAATCTACAAACTGATAAGTGTCCCAAATATTCTAATGCGTGTGCTTTCATCAGTAATGCTACTAGTTTTATTAAATTATTATTCTTACATTTTGTACGAAATAGGTAAACCAAAATATATTTAGGATGCAAATAAGGAAGAAAACAAAAATGCTGGGAAAAACAAGGACATTGAAAAAAAGGGATAAGAAGATTAAAACCACAAGAAAGACAATAAATATTAACTAAATAAATTATTTTGGTGTACATAATTGTAAATTTATTTGGGGGTCGATAGAAGGAAATTCTTATCTTTTGAGCTGGAAAAGTAAGAAAATTTTATGGGAAGATCAAGTGTGTTATCTGGCTCAATATACAATTCAAATGATATCAGGTTCAGTAAGGGGGGGGGGGGGGGAGGGAACAATTACCTATTTACATCTCGAATATTTATCTGATTCTTAAGCAATTACAATATTCTCATTAGACTTTGTAAATTAATTCCTTTATCAGAAGGAATGAAAATAATAAAATCTAAAAAGTAAAACCCACAGAATATTCAATCTATTTAAGTTTCTTTCAAAGTCTAATTAGATATCACCTGGGACTCTGATAATATCATAGTTAGCAATGAAATGGATCAGTGTGAAGTTGAGTTATATTTTCTTTCTACTTATAAACTTCTGTTCTCTAATTTGTTTTAAAAAGCATCTATTACTAGTGCGCTCTTATCACACAACATGTCTGCCATAACACGCAAGTGACCTAGAAGAGATATTCAGATCACCATTGTGGGACAGGACAGGCTCGCATTTCTGAAAGGAGAATGAACAAGGCGAGCATTCATTCCTCATCCCCATTCCGAAGGACATTGTGCAGAAACTCTCGTGCTCAGGGTACCATCATTCACCTAAGAACAAATAAAACAAAACTTAAAACAAAAAATATTGAAGCTGAAAAAAACGTACAGCTCTAGGAGCTGGCAAGATGGTAGTTTTGGGGACTCCACCTAAATGTGGGAAGTAGAAAAGTTTATGTACTTGATATAATGTTCTACCAACTTCTAGCTACTAATGACTGATTCCTGCACAATTAGGTGTTTGCCTCTGGAAGTTCATGTTACAATCTCTGAACTTCAGCTTTCTGCGAGTGAAAAACTGGAAACGCTAATATTGACTGATTAACTTTCTGGAAGATTAGTTAACATGACACATTTTAGCAGCTAGCACAATGTCTAAATAATTTTGAGAGTTCAATAACAATTGCATATTCCTAACCTTTGTCATACAGCAGGAAGAACTTTATTTCTCCTTCATTGTACTTCAAACTCTAAAGATTCTCCAGAAATAAACCAATTACAAGATTCTCCCTTGTCACCCACTGGCAATTCTTCCATCTCCCACTCAGCATTGCAATTAGCATTGGTAACTCCTTCTGGAAACACACTTGTTTCTAACTTGGATTAAAACTTAATTCAAAATCCTTGGAGTCACAGCACTTGGGTTTAAAACGTCTGGTAATAAACATTTGTGGCTTTGTGGATCTTTTAGGATTATGTCACTCATACAGAATATAACAGTTATGCTGTGCTTAATTGCCCCTTGCAGAAAAGGGTCATGGAGTACATATATTCATAGTTTGCTTTCTTATAGAATAAAATAGTCGCTGAATGAGGAAGGATGTAGCGAGTTACCTGGCTTAATTTAAACATGCAGTAACTAATATTTGTATTTGTACAAATTAAAACAACAAAAGGTGGAGTCATGAAGTTTATCACTTCAACATTGCAACCAGAGACAAGAAAGTTCACAGAAGTAGGATGATGCTGGATTTACTGTTAGTCCTGAAATATTCAAATAATATATTTACATTCTTGGCCATAGATGTTCAAAGGCTATGGGGAGAGAATTTCTAAATGTTTTTATGGTTTTCTGGGAATTGTTATATTTTATCATGTTTGTATGCTTATATTTTCTGCACCAAAAATGCTTTCGGTACAAATGAGATACTAAAATTTTCCTTCAAATCTTATACACGTGAGATGCTTACAAACACCTCTTCAGTCTTGTTATCGGACCAATGACATTGGCAAATTTATGGTTACTGTGGTTCATTTCCAGAAAAACTGAAGTTGGCCACATGAAACCATCTCAAATAGGATTTTTATTTTTTGTGACAACATTGTTATAATTATATTAATTATGCTTGGTATTAAATATAGTTCAGTCAGATTTATTTATAAAATATTAAACATAAAATTTGTATGAATCATTGGAAATAAATGTCTATGTGAGGAAAACATATCTATCTGCCATCACTCAGGAAATAACCAGAAATTGAAAATACTGGAGTCATGAACAACATTTTAAAAGTTAATAATATTGAAGCATGTACCTAATGTTGGATACTCTGTACCTAAGAATACTTAGATTTTAGTGTTGCTATTTTTTATACAAATTAAATAATAAATGATAATCTTGTTCATAATTTTCTTTTCTTGGTGCAGAAATTATTAATATTGAACATTTTGTTCACATGATTTATTTCACCTTGATCAGCTTGCCAGTTTCCAAAAAATATGGGCTTATTGCTAATTGTATATGTTTGGGATGATAGTTATAATTGATTTTCAATAGAATGAGATGGGATTAGTGGGGAAAATATGAAATCATTATTTGTAGATAAGTTAATTTTCTCTCTCCCAAAAAATTGTGCTCCACCTTCAATTTTGATTACAGTGCCCTTTCTATTAATAATCATACATGGCTCCTGGTGTTCAAATTTTCTTTCCCAAAAGTCTTTTGTTGCACTTTACCTATTTGCCTTGGATAATTTATTAATATTTTTTGTCATTGGTTCAAGTGTTTATTGTTTATTGTAGTCTGTTATTTTGACCAAAAAAAAAAAATCAACTTTTCTTTGTCTCTCCAATAAATTGGTCTAGCATCTGGGGAGGTTCCTTCCTGCAGGATGGATGGTATTGATATTAAAGAAGCTAAATTGGATGGTCCCAGATGCATTTAAAAGGCTACAAAGGAATCAAGGCCCAAAAAAGCAGACTACAAAAAAATTACATACCAAGAGCACTAATTTTAAACTACTTAATTTATAGTTTCGGTACATATTCAGATGTCTATCCTCTTCTCCATTTTTTATGAAAAACAATCATGGCACTAAGTTAGTAAAGCCATGGTGTGGAGTAAGAAAAAAGTGAGGGTCTTGACCTAGAAAAACTTAAAATTAAGTAAAAGTTTCTTTTCTCAACTACAAAACTCTGGTGTTTCATGCTGTGATCCAGGATTCAAATCTGGTCCTAATCACAGGCAAGTGACAGGGATCATCTTCTAAGAAGCAATGAGCATCCCAAGAGAAACAAGTTACACATTCTGATGTGTGAAGTTCTCCAGTGGAAAATCTGACACCAACAATATAACATACACTAACTCACTCTTAGCTAGCACAGTCCAGGACACAGAGCTTTTCATAGTTTAACTACAACTAAGGGATACACAAAGATCCGATGTTTAGGAAGGAGGGCAGTCAACACGCTGAAGAATTTCCAAATTTATACTTGCATCTTATAATTTCTTCAACACCAAAATGAGCCACACTATATCAAAAAAAAATTTCCAAACAAAATGGAGTGGGGGATGCTAGGGAAGGAGGTACTCCTCACATGTATGTCCATAAGGAAGAGGTGCACCTAGGTCTCTGTAGAACCACAATACGTTTAAGATAAACACATTTCTGTGCAAGATACTTCCCCAGCAACAACAGGCAAATCACAGCGCAAATGGCCCAACTCTACAATAAGCTTTTATGGCCAGTGAGGTTTATTTCAAAACAACAATTTTGTGGACTCTCTCTTTATACTCTTCAAGGAATTTGCTTCCCAGCTCTTCTTGGGATATCCTACAGTCCTCTGCCATAGCATGCACATTCCCCCAGATGGGCAAAAACCTAATAAACTCGGTGTTTTGAGAAGTTTGTGTCTATTTTTGTTTATATTAGGTTGGCAGGATCTACAGAGTAATATGGGAGAGTTCAGAATTCCAGGAAAACATGAGGGAGAGGGGGAAGGCAGTAATTGGTTTTGACCATTTCCAGTCTTGAGAAAATTACATTATCCAAAAAACTTACTGCACTATCAATTGTGGATAGCTTTGCCAGGGGTTTCACAGAAATGTCATTTTTTAAAAAGGAACAAAAACCCATAGAGCAAAATGTCATAATAACATATCAAGGAATAGAAATAAATAAACTCATTATAAGTCAATATAAAAGTGCAGTTATAATATTTTTAAAAGCCACAAAAAATCAAAAAAATGAATATTGTTACTTATTAAAATTGAAATACAACTATTGTGCAAGTATGAACCAAATGTTATTGTGGAAAGTATCTGAGATTATATCAAAAAGGCTGAATCAAGAGATAGTAATATGCTCATATGGTTAGAATGATAAAGGACAACACACCGTATATATTTATAAGACCATGAAAGTAGTTTTATCTGCAAGGATACAAAACCAGTAAAACTTGTGGAGATTGATGGCCAGGGGATCTAGTAACCTTATAAAAGTATCATTTTTTTCACACTACATCGTATATTTATTACATACCAATTAATGTTAACCCAAAGTATTTATAAATTTGTTAGTAAAACAGGCTCTAAATTGCAGTTTTTTTCCTTATTTATGTGTTTCGTGTCAAATAAATATATAGTTTTATTTGTTGTTATTTTACATGTCATGTCAAAAGATTGTAGACACAGAAAGAACAGTGAGAACAGCTGAATACACTTATGAGATTGTTGTCGGATCATGTCTTTAAATACTTGCTATGGAGCAAAAGGACGTGCGTCCAATTATGCCAAAGTAGTTAGGAAATGTATTCACCTTCTCTTAGAAAAATCTAAAGTGAATTTTCTACTTGAGTCTTATCAAAACCAAACTGATGGATTTCACCTAGGATTATGACTACTTTGAATTTTCCTGATACTCCAGTTTATATCAGAGAGTCATTAAGTATACTGGAAATAACCTCTAGGGTGAACACGAAGCAATAAATTGTTTGGTGTAGAGAGAAATGAATAAGAGAGAGTATAAATAAAACAGAACAAAGGAACACAGGCCAATGTATTGGATTTTTTATTTTAGATCAGGTCACTGTCAGTAGTCTGAATCGACAATGACACAAATTTAGGGGAACCTGGAATATTAACGGATTCTACATGTATAAAATAGATTATTCTCAGATGCCAGATAATTTTTGTAACCAAATTTAAAAACAACACATACAATGGAACTTTTCTGTGGTCTATGTTCTTATTTGTTGATATCATAAACCTTGTGCCTAAATGTGGTTTTTGGAGAATGAGGATTATAGAATAACCAAAATAGACAAAAATCCAGCATACCAAGGAAAGTGCTTTGGAAGTTTTAGAATGGACAATAATCATGATCTATATGAAAAGGTATTAATATGCTACATGATCATAAAATGCTAGGTTGATGATAAAAAACAGAAGAATAAGAACTGTCAGAGAGAGGTAGTTCTGATACTCAGAGGGGAAGGCCAAGGAAAGACTGCCACTAAGAGCTAGCTGACTAAAGTCAGTCTTTGGGAGTAAAACTTTTTAGGTACGAGGAAAAAACTTCAAGTGCAAAACTTTGATAAAGGAAGTGTTCCCTGGCCTGTTTCTAGCACAGCTAAGAGTCCTGGGTGATGGATGAAGAAAGTGGGTGGAGAGGATCCTGAGAGAGCCCAGAAGCAGATCACATAGGCTTTGGAGTCACAGTTAACCTTGGTCTTTTATTTTCAGTTGAGATGGTGTTCTTGAGGTAACTTATCTCAGATTTATATTTTGATTTTATTCCAATCATCTCTGATTAGTAAGACTTTTCTGAGAATGGAAGAGGAGAGACAAGGAATGATATTTGAAACTATTGCAATATTCCTGTAATATTTGGGCCAAAGTCATGGCAATGGAATAGTGCTGTTTTCTAATTAGAGAAGATACTCAGGATGCAGCTGAAAAAACTGTTAATGCGTATTTGTTAATTATTGGATAAATATAGATTCAAAGTTTGTGAGATGAAACAGTTAGATGAATGGAGTTTCCATTAAATTAGAAGTAGGGAATTTGGCAGGAGATGGTTTAGGGATATTAGTGGCTAAGATTGAGGTTATTTGAAGTTTTAAAATACATAGTAGAGAACCAAATGGAGTGTTAATACATGTTAAACATGATTTTGGAGTTTATGGGAGAGGTTTTATGGTTTGTTACTTAGTAAATGAAAATACTAGGATTTAAAAGTTCCCTGAAGCTAAATAATATAGTATCGAGAAAATTTTCTAGTTAGCATTGCACATAATATAAATAACTAAAAAAATAATCAATTTACTAGTGAATGTTATAATAGTAAACTTAATAACATTTACATCTGTATACACTTTTTCTGCCGTATAATGTAAATGTAATGAAATATAATTTTTAACATGAATAGAACAAATTTGTTCACAAAAATAAAAATGGATTACTAAAAGGACTATAGACAGCCCAATTTTTAATGTGGTCAATATTTCAATGCAACATTTTACCAAAGAAAGATACATGAAAATGTTCACAGTCATTACCTATCAAAATATGAAAGCTACAATGTTGTATAGAATTTTTTTACTGTCATTTTAAAAAAAAAAACAAAAACTTTATACCAAGCATGGTGAGAATGGGGAGCCCTGAATCTGGTGATAGAAAGCGATGATAGCATAAAAATGATGCATCGCCACATCCCGCCATTCTAGAAAATCGTGCATTAACACAACAGGATGAATATTTAATAGCCAAGTAATTTCACTCTAAGTGTGTGTATATGTAATACTAGTTTGTGTGCATGACTCCGTGTGTGTGTCTGTTGTGTGGTGTGTGTAAAAAGTATATTATATATATATATATAATAGATGAATGAGAGTCAGAGATCCATTAATATGTATTATATATATATGTTAGATGAATGAAGAGTCAGAGATCCATTAATAGTGTCTGCTCTGCAAACCTAACATATACAACCATCTTTATATCAGTATTGTTTTATAATAGTCTACAAACTATAAAGAAGCATTGTCTATTTACAGTAAACATATATACTTTTTATAAGATTGGAAAACAATACACTATATAGTATGGCCACATATAAAAAATAATACAGAAAATCTGCACAACATGGTTTATAAGTCGAAATAATGCAGACACAAAAAGCATAACATATAATTTCATTCAAATGATCCCAACCAGAGGAAAATTAATAGCATGATATAACAGGAACCTAGTTTACCTAGTGGCATGATGAAGAGGTATTAGGAGTGGGTCATGAAGGGGGATTGGTGGGTACTGAAGATGTCCTGTGTTTTGGCCAGAGTCATTTTCAAGTGAGCATGTTCATGTCTGGAGAATTTGTTAGAAACCAAGTTCTATGCATTTTTCATGTATTATTATGTTTTCTAAAAATGTTTATTTGAAAACACATCAGGAACCCTTAAAGAGAAACAATCTAGATAATAGAAAAAATTGCATTACTGAGATCAAGATTCTGAAAACTTCTTAAAATAGCTGGCAATAATCCTACCTAAAGATAATCCTGGAATTGAGAATTATAGATAAATGTTCACCATAGTCAAAGGGGACAAAAAGTTTGATTATTAACAAGACATTCATTAGAAATAAAAAAAAGATTAGTTAATTTGTTTGTAGGACTGCCGAGGGAGAAATAGGACTAGAAGAGGAAAACAATACAAAGTTAACAGGTGAGTTGTCTGAATGATTGAAATATAATCCTTAGATTACAATTAAATTTCAAGCATGGTAAATAAGAAGACATCCTTATACCTGGTATGATTAGTTATAATTGCATTAATACCCAGAAAAAAAGATTTAAAAAATCATCCAGAAAGGAGAAATAAATTGATGCACAAAACGAGGGGACATCAAATTGACAGAACAAATGAGCAGAGATTGAAATAATATCTTCCAGAAAGGATGGAGAACAACCTGTCTAATAAAAATTTTTATACACAATGAAAACTTATAACTTTACAATGGAGGGAATTGGGCTGACAGTACACTTCCATGATCAATTCCTCGAGCACCAAGTGCTGTGTACAACGTACTAGGATAATTTTACGTCTCCTGAAATGAAGAATGATAAACAACATAACTGGGTGATGGATTCTGACTTGAATTTGTCAAGTCCTTCACTATCTCCAATGTTAGAAAAACAAACGGGAGAGTAAGGGAAATAAACAATAATACTCCAAGAGGCAATCAGAAATACCCGGATTTAGAACGTGTCTTCAACAAAATATAATGTTTTATTTTAAATTTAAAAAAAAAAAAAAACCTGATGTACACAAAAACTAGATGTTTTATATGCTCAGATGTTTGTTCTAGTTTATACAAACCAGCCTTTAAAAGCCTTAAGTTGGACAACTACAAATAGGTTGAATACCAAACTTTCGTGATTAGCTGACATTGGAACAATTGCTTTTGCGTTTATTATTATTAAAATGCATTTGGCTATGCTATAAAAGTAAAATCATTTTATGATGATTCATCTAAAATTGATCACATTTTTTAAAGTGTTTTTTTTTAGTAAAACAATTTATCTTTAAGACAAATAATAAGTAATTTAAACTCAAGATATTTTCACATGAATAATCAAAATATTGTTCATTCAATATAATAGGAGGGACTCCTCCATTCCTCTCACTTTGGTCTGGGTAGAAGGGGATTTTCTTTTGATACACTTGTTGATATGGGCTACCCATTCTTTAAGCATTACTCAGGGAGGTGGGTGATACATCTGGAGATCAGTAACAACTCAATAGTTTTGTATTTTTATTGTTGGATAAATTAATTATATAGTGGGAAAGATGCAAAGTTTGGGGGGGACCGTGATTTATGCGCCTTCTTTTTTAATACATCCATGAGAGTCAAAGATCTATCATTAGTGTCTGCTCTGCAAACCTAAAACATCAAGCAGGACTAAGATCAAGTTAAGAGTAGAAAATTTAGCAATCTAGCTTTTTGTTTTATACACAAAATTTTGTTATCCAACCAAGTTTTATATTTGGGAAATATAGTTTATAGTTTGTCTCTGTATAAACATGTTATTTGTTTTATGTCATTATATTTCTGAATTGGAGAGAATGTAATATATTTTCCTATACCACAAAATCATAACATGATATTTTTCTGGTAACAATTTTGAGGAAGAAATAAAGAATGAAATATTGTTAACTAAATAATTTACAATAATGCTTACGTTATTCATAGCTAAATTCAGTTGCTATTTTACAACAATTTTCCATTTTTTTTAGAAAGGTAGAGTGTTAACCATGGACTTAAGATAAAAATATGTTGTACTAAGAGCAAAATGTGGTGCTAAGGGTAGAGCAGGCTATCTCAAATTGCAGAAGAAAGAGAAAGGGCAATTTTTTGAGTCTTGAGGGTTTAAATCCTGAAAAGTATATGGAAACATGTACCAAGATAAGATGTGACAAAAGGAGTGAGGCCTAGACAATAATAGATTAGCCTAAGTCAGGGGTTAAATGGGAAATAACTCTTTGGTAAGCTCTTCAAATGAATTAAATAAGTCTTGAGCAACATTTGGATGAGCCACATATATTTTCAGGTAGACCCAGAATATTTTTGATGTTATAGCTCAAACTGTGGAAGACCTTTTCCAGTCACACAGTGTAATCAGTAAGTTAGAAAAACTAATAAATTGGTCAATAAGACAAGGAAACTGTAATTAAATGACTTAAATGTATGATAAAGAACTATTCCTTGTGTGGTATAAAAAGAAGGCTGAATACATTTCCTTGGGATAATGCAACTGAGCCCCATCTTGAAGTGGTTTTTGGAACACAGAAGAAAATAATATACCAAGGTACCCACTCACTCCAGCAGAAACACATTGTGTACAGTGCCCTATGGTGCAGGAATCCGTGCACATCAGACACCTCAGGAACTAACCTGTGAAAACATCACACAGCATCCTACATGGGGTGGACTGCTTGGAGAAACAAAGAAAGAACAATAGACAAAGCTAACATGAAGAAAATTTTACAAGTACAGATATCCTATAGCAAGGACAGTAGAAACAGTCCCTGTCCATAGGACTGAAATAAAATTTGCCACTAGAGACAGGAAAGCTATGTCACCAGTCATGGTTCACACCATACAACCCAAGGCACCATAAACACAGGGTAGCAAATGCCAGAATCTTTGAATCACCTAGAAGAGAAATTAAAACATTATACTAACTAAGGGTTTGGAACATCACAGAAAGTTTCTTAAAGGGCAATGAAACCTATTTTCAGGTAGGAGGGGTGGTACTGGAGAGTGAACTCAGGGAGTGCTGTAACAACTGAGCACAGCCCAGCCCTATTTTGTATTTTATGTAAGAAAGGGTCGCACTGAGTTGCTTAATGCCCCCGCTTTTTGCTAAGGCTGGCTTTGAAACTCTCATTCTCCTTCTCAGCCATCCTGAACCACTGGATTACAGTTATGTGCCACCATGCTCAGCAGCAATGAAGCCTTCTTTTATATAAGCCCCATATTGAAAAGTCCTCTGTGGGAATGATAGAATATAATGAAAATCAAATGTTCCATATATTTGGTAAGTGATATCATTAAAATTACTCTTTGCTGAGTGATCTCCAGTTTATTTAAATTTTCTAAATTGTAAATGCTACAGCCAAAATAGAACTAGCTGGAATCTTAATTAATCGACCATTTAGGATATGCACTTGAGGTCTTTCTAAAACTCAGGATCTCAACTCCTTAAATTCCTATCCTCCATAAGCTTGAACTCCTTCTATTGCATTCTATCATTTCCATAGACCAAATAATCACTATAACTTCACTCTTCTAGTTTCTAATTTATTAAATTCCCTTCTCTAACACGAATTTCTTATCATACTTCACTTGGCTTGATCCCAATTCAGATCTTTTATAATTATTCATACAAAAAAGATTACAAAGCTATGTATCCTTAAATAAAATAGAATTTATTAAAAATAGGAATTGTACTGTAGGTATTAAAGATACTTAGGAATTGTCCCCTGTTCAGTATGGTGATTTTCACTCAAACATGGCAATACCTTGAGTTTCCTTGTGAACCCTGACCTCAAGGAGGAATTATAGGTTTTATCCCAACTATCAAAACATATATTTTGTTTTCCTAGTTACTCAAGCAACACTGCTCTAAGGGGATACAGATAAGAATTCTTTTCAACCACAGAAAGATTATTGGGCATTTTTTAATATTCTGTAACACTCCCGACAACCATTTGTTACAAACCCTTCATTCTGGAAGGCTCTCTAATTGGGAGGGGGAATTTTAGATGTCATGTCCACTCACTTTAACTGGATAGTCACCAAATTCTGCCAATGGCAATGACAATTACTGACAGTCTCCTCCAATTTGGAGGTGATGTGGGTAACGGCTGGTATGAATCAGATACAGTTTTTGCAACGTGAACTGCCGATTTCTGGCAGGCATCCTGTGGACGAATTCATAGAGTTCTACTTGTTTACATTATAACAATTTATATAGCAGGATTATATCAAAGCTATGAATTCAAATTAAAAGTTTAAAAAATAAACAGTCTATTTCCTAATAGGAAAGTTGTCATTATAAAGTCCAATATGGACAAACAAATATACAATGATTATACAAGTCTTTCACCAAGCATGTCATTTTTCACTAGGCCATGCAGATACACATGCCTGCAACATATTCACGAAAAAGAGTGACAGATATGAACATTTTTCTACATGCAATTAAATAGATTCTGCACATTGTTTTTAAGT
This sequence comes from Tamias sibiricus, assembly GCA_025594165.1. Classification (NCBI taxonomy): domain Eukaryota; kingdom Metazoa; phylum Chordata; class Mammalia; order Rodentia; family Sciuridae; genus Tamias; species Tamias sibiricus. The sequence goes on from JAKELJ010000269.1 coordinate 18,363, forward strand.
TGGCGCATTTTCCTTCCCAGAATCTGTAAAACCTACTTTCTAGAGTGGAAGAATTAGATTCCACAGTCAGAATGAAAACAAACTAAGGATCTATCCTTAGGACTCAAATTCTGGCTGAATCCCATTAAGAGTACAGGGGTTTTTTTGTTTTGTTGTTTTTTCCTTGGTGAAATAGATAAATAAATTCTATTACAAGTTGGTTGAGGTTAAAATGGTTTTTCCATCTTGGAAGAATCCAAAGACTACTTAACATTGCAGTTTGATAAAACATTTTAGAATTGAAGAAAGGTCACCTTAAATTTATCAAAAGACTTTCATTAGTGGGGCCTTGGTTCTGTCCAATCATATAGAAAAACAATCAGCTGTGATAGCCTAAACCCAGAAGTGATTCTAGAAAAGTGATTTTGGTAAAAGGGAACCCTCAGTGTGTTTACGGATTTAACCCAATTAGAGCTTGAGACCTTGGGGAAATAATTATCCTATGTATCTCTCAGCTAATATTCTAATTTGTAGGTATAGAATACTGTTATAGCATTAATATGTAAGGGGGACTTAAATATTTTGATAGTAACTATCAAGTGGTAATAGGCTTAGCGAATACAGAAGAACTTTAATGTCAACAGCATTAATACTCTCACCAACTTCATCTTCATCTTTGTAGCCTCTTTCACCAACTTTTAACCTATTTTCTTTTTTTTAAAATGTCATCATATCATCTATTCAAATGAAGGCCATTATTCTTATTGATTGCCATTTAAGGTAGTCTGCTTATGGTTAGGATTACTTCATTGGCTTGTGGGAATTGTACCTGTCATAATAGAATTCTATCTTTTTTTTTTTCAATGAGTCTCATTTAGATGCATAAAATTTCCAGATGTTTTAATGTATATAGGCCACACATTCTATTCCCATCTATTTAGACTTACTAAATGCAATCTTTGAATACAATTTTGTGAATGCAGAGAGATCCATAAGAGAGATCTTGATCTAAAGAACTATGTTTGTTGAAAATTATTTCAATTGCAAATTACCAGCCAAATGCACTTAAAATACCACCACTAATTATTTTATAAAACTACAGCAATAATGTCCCCCTACATCTCTACCTATATGTCCTCTTTTCCTTGCCTGTTACTGTGAATAATGAATCATCATCCCTTTATGTGGTTATTCTTCCATGAGGATATTGATACCACTGTTTTTCACATTAAATCTCAAATATTTGACCCATCTTCTTTATTTTTATTATTCTCATGTACTTTAACTTTCAACACTGTTGAATCACACTGCATCACGTCACTATCTCAAACAACACGTTCCCATACAACAGACCCCTGGAAGAAATCTGTTTTCATTATTATATGATGTAACAAAGTTATTTCATAATATATATCTAGTCTTTTTACCAGTTTCCTCTTTGATTCATGTCTTTATAACATACTCCAGTCAGGTTTTCTTTCCACACTCAAAATAAACTGCTTTGGTGAAAATAATGCCTATTCATTCTTTTAAATGATTTTTTTTGTTTTCTTCTTAGCTTTTGAGTAAATAACTCTATCTCTTTTGTGCTACTAATTCACACTGCTTAATTTTCTGATTGCTTCTTCAGTTTTGTACAACATTGTAAACCATACTGTCTCCAGGATCGGGCTCAGCTCTTTATTTCCTTCATTTATCCTTTTGTCTGATATTCACTTTTACACAACACTACCACTCAACCACAAGCAAACAAATACCATTACAAATTGGCCTCTCCCAAATATATATTTTGACCTAATGTCCTCTGTTAAATTTAGATTCAAATATTGTAACCTTCTACTTAAATCTCCACTGGACTTTTATTAAACTTTTCAAAGATTCAACAAGACCTAATTGGCCAAAGTCATTCTTCCACAGCTGTTTCCATATCAGCAATACAACACTTTCAGTCTATATGTATACCACGAAGATCTTTGTTCTTTGACAATATGAAAATGAAATGTATGAGCAAACCTCATTCAATTTTCATAGAAATCTATTCAGTTACACACACCAAACTTTTCTTCCATGCTACCTATGACATTAAGTACTATCATTCTCAAACTGCTGCACCAGCTTTTCCAACTAGTCTTCCTGGTTTCGCACTTGTTCTCACACATTGTTCTCGAATATTAGTCACATTTATCCATAAAGAAGATGTTAGTCCATGTACTTCCTTTTGTTTTTTTGGTCATGAATGCTAGTTCCTGTTTTGTAATTTTTTACCTTATGTGTGTTTTGACTATTCAAAACTTTTGATGAGTCTAGTCTTGAATGTAAAAACCTGATACAGTTTTATTTTTCCAAAAATAAAGGGATACCATATTGAATATCCATCCTTAGCTTAAGTGCACATCTTTATTTACTTTGCCTTCTTCATTTATATTCTCATCTGAGTTTTATATGAGCAGTTTGGAGACAATTTGTTTTGCTCTTAGATGATTATCCTTAATTGTCAAAGTCTACTTTTATTCTTATTTTCACTGTGGCAAGGGATCCAAATGTGACTTTCACAGGAGATTCTTATTGGTTGTTCATGAGACTATAAGGAGCCTTCCCTCTACTATCCCTAGATAAGGGAAATCCTCCTGCGCTTGAGTAAAGCGACCAACATCTTTTACACCCCCTACCCCTCCCCCACTAATTTTTAAGCATATAAAGTGGATTTGAAGTAATCTGCATGCATGCTTGAAGTCTTTTAAAACCACTTTTGTGTGTGTGGATCATTCCAACCTGTGGAAGACATCCATATCATACCAATAATTAGAAGTATTAAACTATTTATGCCCTTCTTCATATGTCTCTTAACAGTGTAAATCATTTTGCTGGCTCAGTGCTTCAGTTAATTTCAAGCAACTGTTGATCATGATACATTGGTTTTGAATGGCAAAAGGGGATAGTTTAATTCAAATCCAATCACACAATAATGGACAATGCTGGGGTTGGAAGAAGATATACATGAAATATAATCTTTCCTCAATGTTCTAGAGTAGAAAAATAACTATTCCCTACCACTCCAATCTCCCTATACATTAGTCTTTCCTTTCTTTTATATGTAATGATTGAAAATTTTACAATAACATATGTATCATTTCAATAACTTATTGTGTGGAAAGACGAGGGGTTTTAAATTTTTTTTCACATATCTATGAATAGCAGAAGAAAACTACATTTTTTAAAATATATAACAGTTGAATTCCATGACTATATTACTTATCTCTCTAAAACTGGTATTAAAGAAGTATCTGTGTAGAATAATATTCTCTATAACACTGAGTGCAGTGAAATTTTAGAAAATGCTTCCTTGGCTTCACTTTGTAGAGTGGAGAGGATAATAGGCATAGATGATATCCCTAATGTTTCGCCATAATTCATTGGATTGGTCTATTATGATGATTAATATAATGTAGCAATTTAAATAGACCCTAACTAACCTCTATATTGGTTAATGGAAGTGTTATTACTGTTATCAACCAGAGAATCTTTCAATTTAAATGTGACATGAGGAAGAAATTTGAGATTCTTACAAGAAATAAAACTATTCAATACTCAAATGCCTCTAGAAAATCAAGCATATGTTTTACTCAAAAAATTTGTTCTTAAGAAGCATAGAGTCATGCACAACAAATCATGAGTATTTATCTTTCACTTATAATGAATTTGCTTTTAATCAGTACCCCAACAATATTCCGCCTCAGCACCAAATTGTTCACAATCATACCAAGGTTGATCCTCACCTCTATTTGAGGTAGGATCTCAAAAAATTCAATGTAAATGTAGTTCAACCATTAAATATTTTCATTCTGCAGTTGGATTTCCTTCTGTCCCATCAAAATGGATACAAGATTTTTTTCACCAAACACTTACATCAAAGTGATCACTTAAAACATTAGACCCTTGCCCCCAATTGATCTAGGCAAATTGTCTATTAATTTTCATTAGTTATTTGCTTGTCCTTCTATCGACACTAACATTTGTATTTCAAATCCACTATCTAGCGAAAAAGTGACCTATAAGTGATTAAAATGCAACAAATCACTTGTCTAAATAGGGCGCTTAAAAAGGGCAGGGACATTGCTTGGATAGAAACATTGTATTTTCTTTTTAAATGCTGTCTCTTTTAGAGGCCTATTACCGATTTATTCAACTAAAAACAATCAGGGACAAAGACCTGAACTAAAAATCATATTGAAAGATGCTTCTCTTTACAGCTTTCAACTTAGAACCAAAAACATCATTAACAAACCAGTAACTCTTAGGGATGTCTTCTAGTAGTGATTTGCCAGAACCAATATAAAAAAGTCCTGGTCTTTGGAGCCAATAATGTTTTGTTGTGCAATAATATACTTAAAACATCTTTGTAAACTCTTCCATGACAATGAAGATTGTAGTATTTAAAAAAAATAACATCAAAAATATCAATAAAGAGAAGGCTATTAGTAAATGTTATTTTTTCCACAAAAATTGAAAGGTTGCTATGCAATTTCCATTTTTCCCCCTCATTAAAACACAGACATATATACTGATATATATATATATATATAATATATTATTATACACATATACTATATACACACACCACAATATAAGTGATTAAAAAGCAACAAATCGCTGTCAAATATGTCTCTTAAAAGGGAAGACATTGTTGGATAGAAACATTTATATCTCTTTTAATTGCTTCTCTTTTTAGCAGGCCTGATTACTGATTTATCTGTGTGTGAGTGTGTGTTGGGCGCTTGTGTGCATAGTATACATTATATATATATTTATATATATATATGTAATATACTTTGTGTGTGGCCAGAGGATTTGGGAAACAACTCAAGAACATCTCTTATATGTTGTAAATATAATTTAATATTCAAAGAAGAAAAATATCTCATTTATAGTATGTAGTTAATAAAGAAACTAATATATTTTGTCATTATTGTGTTAGTGTTCAGTTCGCATATGAGGATTCTAAACTTCCAAGTTTAAGTAAAAGAACATGCTAAAAAATATACAATACTGTGACTTATAAATATCTATGGAGGGCCAATTAACTGGCCTTTGATTTCACAGAATCAGAAGTAGTAAAATGCAATACCTCCATTGACAAGCCAGGTTACTCCAGAAGCCAATTTCCTAAGGTGGAGTTCAGTGCACAGTAAATCATTTGGTATGCTCTGGGATTAACTCCTATGAGAAGTTAAAGAAGCATGATTTGATCAGGTTGATGATGGTTCATAATGCTTCCCCACAAATAATCACTGCTAGTTTGTCAGGAGCTGTGGCAATAAGCTAGCCATTCCATTTTTCTGTAGTTGGAGCGATATAGGATGGCACTTGATAACCCTTTGCTATTATTATGGTTTGGATTATCATCCTTGAAAAGGGCCATGGAGTTGGAGGTGCCAATTACTTTAATGAATGCTGGAAAGGCTCTCTTCAGCAGACAATTCTGGACAGTCAGTTTAGTACTGTCAAGATCTGAAGACTTTGATTGCTAGGTGGCACTGCAAAGAGTAAACTACAGATCTATTGTAATGGATTATTCCAGTGAGAATCCATTGCCAGTTTCCCAGTTCAATATCCCACCCTATGAATAGGAGTCAAATGCTACAACCCCAATTACTTGCTGTCTCAGGAGTTCTAAATGTCTCTGTCACAGTGTTGAAAAGAGTGCCAGTGACTCCCTGCACTAACATACCTTCACATATCTCCTTCCATTCTAAGTTTCTCACAGGGAGCTATCTTATGGGGAAAAATCAAGTCATATGCAAGTCTAGTAGTGTAACTCGCCAGAATTGCTAGAAGCTAGTAGAAAAAAAAATCAATCTAGAATGCCATTTAAATAAATATCTAATTTGTGTAGTTACCCTTCTGGTTGTTTGGACTATTCAAAATTCCATATGTATAGCATTTAAGATGTCCACATTAATAGCTATAACCACCTAATCTGATACCATAATGTACTATTACTCATATAAAAGTAAATGCAAAGTACACTCATCCATCCAATATAACCCTGATATTGTCACAAGTGTTTATACTGGAGATTATGATTTTTATACAAAAAGTTGAACAATTAACATACACATTTGATGAGCTACAGATATATGTGTACTGTATATAAAAGTGCTCTAAACACATTATCTCCAAAAAATTTCCTTTGTGTGTATGTGTGTTTTTATCTTTGTGTGTAAGTTTGGGATTTTTAGGGAATGTGAGACCTTGTTAACCTACTTTAAAATGCACAATACCATATGTGAACATTTCTGACTGACTTTGTATTTCTTTTCTAGTTTAGCTACACAATCTTATTTAAATTTCCAGAAACGTTTGTTTTGATGTTTGAGATTTTAAAAACTATTTAATATAAAACAAAGCATCTTTAAAATAGGAAATAACTTATAACTGAGGACAAAACTGACTAATACTCTTCTACATAAATATTGCAAATTACACAGAAATTTTACCTTGATGTTATCTATAAGCACCAAGTTTACAAAATCGATGAACAAATAGAAAGTAGTGCAAAGGAAAGGAAATGGGGGAGGGAGGCTGAAGAGGGAAAGGAAAGTACTGGGGACTGATTTAGGAAAATAAATTTATAAATTATTCCATGGCTGGATTATGTCAAAATAAACCCTAATAAATATATATAGTTATATATATATATATAAATCCTAATAAATCTAATATATATAATAGTTATATATATAACCTATAATGCTCTAATGAGAAAATAAATATTGTCAAAATTTTAGAAATATAATACACACTCAAATGGACTTACTTAGTCATAATGAAGAATAAAATTTGGCATTGCTGGAACTGATAACTAGAGAACACCATGCTAAGTGGAAATAAAGCCAACTCAGAAAGTCAAAGGTCAATGTTTTTCTCTCAATACGCAGAAGCTCGACTAAAATTAACAAAAATAAAAAAAAATAAAAAGTTACAGAACAAGTTGCGAAGTTTAGTGAAAATAGAACAGAATTTTTTGGTGTAACTCAGTTTATGCTGTATCCTGCAAATAAGCCCTCGTCTAATTTTCTGGAAAAAATACTGTGGATGTGTGTGGGTGTGTGTGTGTGTGTGTGTTGTTGTAAATGGGAACCAAGCAGTGTAGCTAACAAGCCGGTCACATTGATGAGTAGCCATCTGTGTGTATTAAGTCTATAAACTTCTAGTTATCCTATAAAATCACTTAGTTATAAACGAACCTATTATTGGAAATTGTGTCAGAGTCACGGAACATTTCACAATGTTTAGCCTAATCCATGTGGATAATAAAGTGCCACCCAGAACCACTTGGTTTTGTGGATTGGTAGCCAGGACACTTTGGTTATATGGATGCTGAATTACCTTGATTTGGCTATGTGTTTCGACAAGGGGCAAAATAGCAAACTACTTATTTCCTTAAGTAGGAAGATGTATATATGTTCAATAATATAGTGACTTTGGTAAAAACAAGAACTGCAACATTAAAAGACTAATTTTTCCCATAATTAATCTACCTAAGCTGACTCAGAATAAATGTCACAATTGGCATACCCACTAAGTTGTATATTGATCTTGAGAAAAAGTACAGTCATGTTTTTCCCTCCAGACTGTGGACAGCGAAAAAGTGTTACAGTTTACAAGAACAGTTCATGCATGAATGTAGCAGACCATAGTTTTGCATATGGTGAGTCCAAAACTAAAGTAAATCAACAGAAATTTTGCATCTTCATATTTAAGGAAGATGATAAGATGCAGACCATCATTTTACCTTGGAGGACAATCAAAAAATTTTTTGCCTTTTCCACCATTCCTTTTTAAAATTTTAACTTAATTTTTAAAATAATTTATTTACTTAACTATTTTTTATTCCTGTGTGATTCTCTATTAGTGTTGTGTTCTTGCTGTGGTGATAGTTTTACAATATATGCCATTTTTTCATGTAATACGTTTTTAAATTTAGTTGCTTTCTTTTCATTGTATATTATTTAAGCTTTGTGTTTTGATTTTGGTGGGTAAATTTTAATGTGAGTTTGATCTGTTTTGATTTTTTATTTGTTCTATTGTACTTTTGTTATTATTCCTTCTTACTGTCCCCTTACTTCAACTGTCTTCTCCCACTAACACCTAATTCTTCCTAATCCCCTCTTCCTCTCTCTAATTTTGTACCTCTAATTATTTTTTATTCCTTCTTTAGAACTGACATCTCTTATATCTCAGTTCCTTCTCCTCCATTCACTTTTTAAATATTTCAAACTTTCTTTTGTCTTCTACCCTATTTTTCTCTTCACCTTGAACTGTAATTTCACTATCTGAACAATTACATAGTATTAAATGATTCCATGTCATTTCATGTTGTTTGTGATTATTAATACAGTGGACAACATAATTGAATTGAAACCTGCTGTGTAAAGTCTGAGCTAATAGTTGTTTATTGATTGGAGCTGATGTTAAATACTAACCTACATTGTTCCTCAATAAGTGGTAATTAATGTTATAGATGTTACGGTTACACAAGGCATCTAATTAAAGTGTTGCTAACATTATTGCTATTCCATGCTACCATTCTCTGAGTAGAGTTGGGAATTTGGGGAACACTAACAAGTCCACAGGGTAGGGATCCCTGCTGCTGGGTAACACTCAGAACTTAGCCAAATAATAGCAAGCCTCACTACCAACACAAATTCTAGGATATGTTAGAAGTAATATTGTCAAAATGGTCATAACTAACCAAAAACATATACAGATTCAGTTCAAATCCCAATCAAAATACAAAAGATATTCATCAATGACTAGGGGGAAAAATCTCTTAAATAATCACTTGGAGATCAGAATATCCAAACAATCCTAAGCAATGAAGAGTGATACTGGAGCATCACAATACCTGATCTCAATAATAATATAAGAGTCTAGTTAAAAATAAAACAAAACAACAACAACAAACAAACATCATGAGTATTGACATCAAAGCGACCATAAGACCAATGAAACAGAATAAACTTGAAAAGATGTGAAAAACATGTTGGATTAAATGATTAGTCCTTTTTAACAAATGGTTATGGAAAACATATTTCATACACACGAAAAATGAAATTATATCCTCATTTCTCCATCTTGCACAAAAAGTCTAATCAAATGTGAATCAAAGACTTGAATTGGGAACATAAATTCACAACTGCAAGTAAAAAACTTAGGCAACACTTCTCAACATCATTGGTGCAGGCACTGACTCCTGATAAGAACCCAAAAGGCTCAAGATAAAACCAAAAACTAATACTAATGATTGTAACAAATTAGAAAATTTCTCCACACAAAGTAAATGAATAAAAGCATGTTCATCCGAGCCTAGGGTAAGAGAAAAAATACTATTGCCAACTACTTGTCATGAATAGGGATTATAAGAAGACATTATAAAGAGAGCACTCAAAAAAATCTTATACCAGACAATCAAATAACCCAATAAGAAATGAAAAAAAAAACAAACAATATTTCTCAAAAAAGAATAAATATAAAAGCCCAAATAAATATATGAGAATGTTCAACATCACTACAATCAGGGAAATGAAAATCAAAACAACATCAAGATTCCGATCTCCCCCAGTTAAGAAAAGCCATCATTAAGAACACAAAAAATAAATTATGTAGGGATGTGGCATAAAGGTACCCCTATACATAGTTGTGAGACTGCAAATTAGTACATCCACTTTGACAGGAGAAAGGATTTTTTTCCTCAGAAGAATAGGAACAGAATCTCTACATGACCCCGCTATCCTATCCTTGGTATTTATCCAAAAAATTAAAATCAACGTACTATAGTGATATAGGAACATTCTAGTTATATAGAATACATTCCAGAACAGTCAAGTTATGACACAAGTTCAGGTGCCTATCAACAGATGAATGAAAAAAAGAAAATGTGGAATATCAAACACAATGGAGTTTTACTCAACAAAAAAATGAATGAAATTAAGGCATTTGCTTGTAAATGGATGGAACTGGAGACATCCTGCTAAGTGAAATCAGTCAGACTCAGAAATTGAGGGTTAATTTTTTTGTATCATAATGGGGAAGCTAGATCAAAATATAAGAGAAAAAAAAGGTAGGGTTGGAATTCATAGGAATAGAAGGGAGATTATTGGAATATAAGGTGAATGAAGGGGAAGGAGAAAGGACAGGAAAGGTGAGGAAATGTGTTAATTTATTTGAAAAATTACACTATGTATATGTATAACAATATGCAACAGTAAATTCCACCTTTATGTATATTTTTAAAGCACCAATTTAAAATAATTATAAAAATAAATAAAGAAGAACAAGTAGAGTAGAGAAAAGGGGAAAGGGGGAAGGAAGAGACACAGGGGATAGAAATGGAACAAATTAAATTACCACGTGGGCACGTATGATTTTGTCAAAATGAACCAACCTATTTTGTATAATAATAATGCACTAATAAAAGCATCAAAAAAAAAGAAATGGAGGAAATAAAAGTGCCTAGACAAGATCCTTAGATAAATGGTAACTAATGGAGAGGTCATGACATATGTCTCACAGATAACAGCAATGTAGTAGAATAGACACTCTTATCAATCCAACTGAGGTCAATATGTATAAATTTAAAGTACACCATCATCAAACTACATATATGTTCTTGTAATAACTTAATAATATACAGGTTTAATGGTTATAAAGTGATATTTTTTGACAATGTATACTTTTATGAACTGATCAAGCTCAGAGTAATTAGCAATACTCTCTCCTGTCATTTCTTTAGTTTGAACAGCCTAAGTTCCTTCTCCCAGATCCATTCCAGAAATATATAATAGACTATGATGAACTATAAGACATTCCACTGTGCTACAGACACCAAGATTTATTCCTTCTATCTGTGTATGGTCTCATGTAATATGAACTTCTCTGCTCATTCTTCCACCTCTATAACACCATACACATTCAGATCAAAATTTACTTGATGTATGAGAGATAACATGCAATATTGTTTGTGTCCCTGACTTATTTCACATAACAAAATGTCCTTTAGTTCCCATTCAATTGACTACAATGACACGATTTTATCTTCTTTATGGACAATAATATTCTATGGATAAAAATATACCATATTATTTAATTTATCTAACCATGGTCACCTAGATTGACTCCATGTCTTAGCTATTGTGAGTAGTGCTGCAGCAAACAAGAGCATGCAGGATATTTCTTTGTAGGGAAATTTCATTTTCCTGGATATAATATACCCACAAGTAGATGGATAGAAATCACATGGCAAATCAATTTTTTAGTTTTTGAGGAAACTCCATGCTGTCTCTATAATGCCTGTGCTAATTTATTAACTACCAATTGTAATCAAGTTCTTATTTCCCAACTCCCTCACCATTTGTTATTTTTGTCCTTGATTATAGCCATTCTCACTGGGCGTGGAGTGGATATCTCATTAAGGCTTTGATTTTGCATTTCCCTCAAGGCTAATGATTGTTGAAGACTTTTTCGTTATTTCATTTTTTTTGTGTGCTGCTTCATTTGTGAATGTCCATTTTGATCAATTACCCAATTTTTAATTGGAATACCTTTTTGTTAAAGGATTTTGAGTTTCTTTTATGTTATGAATATTTAATCTTTTGTAGATATAAATTACAATATTGTCTCTTCACACTCTGTTGTTAACTTTGTAAACTTTCTGGATTGATATAGTTCCATTTTGTCTATTTTTGGCTTTTGTTTCCTGTGTTTTGGGGGTTCTATAAAAATCATTGCCTATAATACATGTCTTAAAGTGTTTTCTACTTTGTTTTCTTTTAGAAGTTTCACAGCTTCAGTTCTTTGGGGTTTTTCATCCAGTTTGAGTAGATTTTGTGAGCAGAATACGAGATAGGGACTAAAGGTCAAAAAAACTCTGTTCTGTATATCAAGTTTTCCCAGGACCATATTATTGAAGAGGTTGTCTTTTCTGGCAGATTTATGTTTTCTTGCCCCTTGTTGGAATTAGTTCTTTTCTGAAATATCTATTCTGTTCATTTTATTCATTTTTCTCTGTGCTTTATGCAGGTTTGGGTTTGTTATTGTTAGGTTTCATTTGTTTTTATTCAGGTTGCTTTGGCCTATTCACAGGTATGTTTTTAAATGTTTAGATTTGTTTTGTTTCATTTTGTTTGGTAATGGAGATTGAACCCAGGGACACTCAACCACTTGAACACATGCTTTTTATTTATTTATTTATTTTTTATTATTTTAAAACAGGGTCTCATCTAACCTACTTTTTTTAAAAAGGGATTTTTTGTTTTTTGCTAAGGTTTTTACTGAGGCTGCTTTGAACTTACAATTTTTCTGTCTCAGCCTCTGGAGCCACAGGAATTATAGGCATGTGCCACTACTGCTGGCTGTGTCCAGGTCTTTTGTGCTTTATATGAATATTAGTATTGTTTTTCAAGATCTGTAAAAAATGTCATGTTGGTATTTTGTGGGAAATTCATTGAATCACAAAGCCTTTAGTATACTGGAACATTTTACAATATGTAAATAGTTTCCAATTTATGACCCTTAAAAGTTTTTATCTATTTCTTGTGTTTTAATTGATCATATTGTATATTAATTGTAAGACTCTTTTTTTTGCTTAAATTTATTCTAGGTTATTTATATATTAATATTATAACCTACAAATTTACCCAATTAATTATTTTAGATAGTTTTTTTTTTTTTTAATTTGTACTCTTTAGTTTTATGTATATACATTTGTATATTGATATATATATGTAATATTTTTGTTACTTTTTTTTCTTATTATATTTACTATATTTATTTTTTGTTAAATTTTCATTTTATATTATGTATATATAAATATATATCTATTAGAGAGAGAGAGAGAGACACAAATCATCTGCTGAATAGGGATATATGTATCTTCCTCTTTTCCTATTTGTATGTGTTTTAATTTTTTTTTGGATGCATACTTTCTCCAGCTGAAACCATGAAAGTGATATCCTAGTATTTATTCCAGATCTTAGAGGAAAGGATTTCAGCTTTACCACCATTCAGTATATACGTCTACTATGGTTTTGTGATATACATCCTTTATAATGGTTGCTGTATGATCTTCTTAACCCATATTTTGTTCAGCGTTTTTGATCCTAAAGTGAAAATAAGTTTTTATCAAGCACTTTTCTGCATTCGTTTAACATGACCAGTTACTTTTATCATCATTCTGCTGATGTTGATGTATTATGTTCATCATCGTTTGTGTATGTGGACATCATCCTTGCAACCCTCAATAACACCCTGTTTTGATAATCATGAAAGATCTTTGTTCATGTCAATTGAATTGGATTTCTAATTATTTTGTTGAGAAACTTGAATCTAATGTTTTGTCCACAAATATTCAATCAGTAGTTCTTTTCTTTCTTGTATTTTTCTTTCGTACTATGTTTGGTATTAAGGTTAATTCTGAATTTATACAAAAATGGTATACAGCATTTCCCTCCCTATCAATACTTTGGGTATAGTTTTGAAGGAAAAAAGTGGCATTAGTTCTTTAAAAGTTTGTTGAACTCAGCAGCAAAGGCTCCAATTATGAGCTTTTCTTTTTTGGGAAAGAGTTTTTTTTTTTTTTTTTTTTTTTTTTTTGGTACCCAACCGGGGATTGAACTCAGCCAGCACTAACCACTGGGCCCACATCCCCAGCCTTTTCAGTATCCAGATTTTATTAGAGACAGGTCTCACTGAGTGCTAAGTGCCTCGCCATTGCTTGAGCTGGCTTTGACTCGCGATCCTCCTGACCTCAGCCCTCCCCAAATGCTGGGATTACAGGCCTGCGCCAACCGCGCCACCCTGCTGGGAAAGAGTTTTTTAATGATGATTCAATCTTTTGCTTCTTTAATCTGCTCATATTTTTCTATGACCTCCTGATTCGTGTTGGTAAGGTTGCATGTTGTCCAGAAAAGTGTCTATTCCTCTTAGTTTTCCAATATGTTATCATATAATTCTTCATGAGACGAAGCCTCTAATGACCCCTTTTTTTTTTGTGGCATTTATTGTAATGATTCCACTTTTAATCTGTAATTTTACTATTTAGTCTCTCTCTTTTTTTTTTTATAACTAAAGGCGTATAATATTTGTTATTTATTTCAAGCAACAAAATTTTTCATTTCATTGACCTTTTAATATTATTTATTATACTCTTTATTTATGATCTGAACCTTGTTATTTTTCCTTCTCCTAATATTTGGTTTTAACATTGTTCATGAATTCTGGGTGTCTGAGATCTCATACACTAAGTATGTTTTGTTGAAAATCATTTTTTAAATGTAATCTCTTATTACTATAAATTTTATCTTTCGTGATGCCTTTTGTTATATACCCCATGATTTTTAAGAGTTTTGCCTAATTGTGTTTTTATTTCAAAGAACTGTAACTTCCATTGGTAACTTTAGAATGTCTAAAATGTTCATTCAATAGCATACTTTTTTAGTCCTCCATATATATGAATAAATTATTAAAGTTATCTTGCAGCAAATTCTATGTTAAGTCCATTATGATCATTAAAGATAGATGAAATAACTTTTATTTTTCAAATTTATTTGGATGCATGTTTGTGATCTATCAATATTCCCAGCTGCTAATAAAAATATGGTCTTTTTTCTAATTTATTTTTTATTCTAAGATGTTATAAATGACAGCAGAATGCATTACATTTCATAATTACACATATAGAGCACTTTTTTTACATATCTCTGGTTGTATGCAAAGTATATTCACACCATTCGTGACTTCATACATGCACTTAGGGTAATGAATATCCATCTCATTCTACCATCTTTTTTTTTCTTCACCCTTTTGCCCCCTCCCTTCCCCTCCCTCCCCATTGGCCATTCTAGTGTTCCTCTAATCCTCCTATGCTCCCCATCCCAACCCACTGTGAATTGGCCTCCTTATATCAGAGAAAACATTTGGCATTTGGCTTTTTGGGATTGGCTAACTTCACTTAGCATTATATTCTCTAACTCCAATCCATTTACCTGCAAATGCCATGATTTTATTCTCTCTTATTGCTGAGTAATACTCCATTGTGTGTATATACCACATTTTCTTTATCCATTCATCTACTGAAGGGCATCTAGGTTGGTTCCACCAGTTTAGCTATTGTGAATTGTGCTGCTATAAACATTGATGTGGCTGTGTCCCTGTAGTATGCTGTTTTTAAGTCTTTTGGGTAATAGACCAAGGAGTGGGATAGCTGGGTCATAAGGTGGTTCCATTCCAAGTTTTCCAAGGAATCTCCTTACTGCTTTCCATATTGGCTGCACCATTTTGCAGTCCCACCATCAATGTATGAGTGTGCCTTTTTCTCCACATCCTCTCTCCAACATTTATTGTTGTTTGTGTTCTTAATAGCTGCCATTCTGACTGTGTGAGATGAAATCTTAGAGTGGTTTTGATTTGCATTTCTCTAATTGCCAGAGAGGTTGAGCATTTTTTCATGTATTTGTTGATTGATTATATATCTTCTTCTGAGAAGTGTCTGTTTCAGTTCCTTGGCCATTTATTGATTGGGTTATTTGTTTTTTTTTGGTGTTTAAGATTTTTGAGTTCTTTATATATTCTAGAGATTAGTGCTCTATCTGATGTGCATGTGGTAAAAATTTGTTCCCAATTAGTAGGCTCTCTGTTCACCTCACTGATTGTTTCTTTTGCTGAGAAGAAGCTTTGTAATTTGAGTCTATCCCATTTATTGATTCTTGGTATTAATTCATGTGTGCTACAGGGATTCTTATTAAGGAACTTGGGGCCTAATCCAACATGTTGGAGTATTAGAGCTTACTTTTTCTTCTATTAGGTGTAGTGTCTCTGGTCTAATTCCTAGATCCTTGATCCACTTTGAGTTGAATTTTGTGCATGGTGAGAGATAGAGGTTTAATTTCATTTTATTGCATATGGATTTCCAGTTTTCCCACACCATTTGTTGAAGAGGCTATCTTTTCTCCAATGTACATTTTTGGTGCTTTGTCTAATATAAGATAACTGAAATTATATGTGTTAGTCTCTGTGTCCTCTATTCTGTACCATTGGTCTACTGGCCTATTTTGGTGCCAATACCATGCTGTTTTTGTTACTATTGCTCTGTAGTATAATTTAAAGGTCTGGTATAGTGATGCCACCTGCTTCACTCCTCCTTACTAAGGATTGCTTTAGCTATTCTGGGTCTCTTATTTTTCCAGATGAATTTCATGACTAGTTGCTTTTTCTATTTCTATGAGGAATGTCATTGGGATTTTGATTGGCATTGCATTAAATCTGTATAGTGCTTTTGGTAGTAATGGTCATTTTGACAATATTAGTTCTGCCTATCCAAGAACAGGGTAGATCTTTCCATCTTCTAAGGTCTTCCATATTTTCTTTCTTTATGTTTCTGTAGTTTTCATTATAGAGGTCTTTCACATCTTTGGTTAAGTTGATTTCCCAAGTATTTTATTTTTTTTTGAAGCTATTTGTAAATGGTGGTAGTTTTCCCTCATTTCCCTTTCAGAGGATTTGTCACTGATATATAGAAATGCCTTAGATTTATGGGTGTTGATTTTGTATCCTGCTACTTTGCTGAATTCCATATTATGAGTTCTAGAAGTTTTCTGGTGGAATTTTTGGGGGTCTTCTAGGTATAAAATCATATCATACAGCAAATAATGATAAATTTGAGTTCTACTTTACCTATCTGTATCCCTTTAATTTCTATTTCATCTGTCTGTCATTGCTCTGGCCAGCATTTCAAATTACTATGTTGAATAGAAGTGGTGAAAGAGGGCATCCCTGTCTTGTTCCAGTTTTTTAAAGGGAATGCTTTCAATTTTTTCTCCATTTAGAATAATGTTGGCCTGGGATTAGCAATATATAGCTTTTTTATGATATTGAGATATGTTCCGAGTTTTCCCTAGACTTTTTCTAGTGTTTTGAACATGAAGGGTGCTGTATTTTGTCAAATGCTTTTTCTGCATCTATTGGAGATAATCATATGGTTCTTATCTTTGAGTCTATTGACTTTGGTGAATTACATTTATTGTTTTCTGAATACCGTATGTTTGAACCATCCTTGCATCCCTGGAATGAAAACCCCACTTGATCGTGGTGTATTATATTTTTTATATGTTTTTTCTGTATCCCAGATTTGCTAGAATTTAATTGAGAAAATTTTTGCATCTATGTTCATTAAAGATATGGGTCTGAAGTATTTCTTTTTTGGATGTGTCTTTGCCTGGTTTGGTGATCATGGTGATGTTGGCCTCATAGAAATGAGTTTGGAAGTGCTCCCTCTTTTTCTATTTCCTGAAATAAATTGAAGAGTATTGGTATCAGTTCTTCTTACGAAGGTCTTGTAGAACTCGCTGTGTATCCATCCTGGTACCTGGGCTTTTTTCTTGGATTGATAGGCTTCTGATGGCATCTCTTCTATGTTCGTCACTTGAAATTGGTCAGTGTTCAAATTATGTATATCATCCTCTTTAATTTAGGCAGATCATAACAACTCTAGAAATTTGTCGATGCCTCGGTGTTTTGGTATTTTGTTGAGTACAAGTTTTCAAAATAATTTGATTTATTTCCCTGTATATCCATAGTGTTGTTGTTATATTTCCCCTTTTCATCCGCATATGTTATTAATTTTGAGTTATCTCTCTCCTTCTCTTTGTTACCTGATAAGGGTCTGTCAACTTTATTATTTTTTCAAAGAACCTACTTTTGTTTTTTCAATTTTTTTCAATTGTTTCCTTTGGTTTCAATTTCATTGATTTTCAGCATCTGATTTTAATTAGTTTCCTGTATTCTAACCACTTTTGGTGTTGGATTTGTTCTTCTTTTTCTTAAAGCTTTGAGATGTAATTTAAGTCAAATTATTTGTGACTTTTTCTTCTTTTAGGAATGAACTCAATGCAATGAACTTTCCTCTTGAACAGCCTTCATAGTGTCCCAGAGATGACAAATATGTTGTGACTGTGTTCTCCAATCACCTCTAAGAATTTTTAATCTCCTCTTTGAGGTCATCTGCAACCCTTTGTTCATTCAATAGCATATGTTTTAGTCTCCAGTGTTGGAGTAGCTTTTATTTCTTAGTTAACATTGATTTTCTAATTTCATTCCATTATGAGGTTGTATAAATTGCAGGGTATATCTCAATTTTTTTGTATATGCTCAGATTGTTTTGTTGGCTACGTATATGGTCTATTTTAGAGAAGTTCCATGTGCTGCTGAGAAGAAAAGTGTATTCCACTTGTTGAAGATGAAATATTCTATTATAAATCAGTTAAGTAAAAGTTGTTTATTGTATTTATTGCATTCTATAGTATCTTTGTTCAGCTTTTGTTTGGAAGATCTAATCCAGTGGTGAAAGGGGTGTGTTAAAGTCACCCAGAATTATTGTGTTTGTGGTCAATTTGAACCTTACACATACAGGAAGATTTGTTTAGATGAACCTGGACACATTACTCCATTGTTTGGGGGTGGCATATATTATTTATAATTGTCTAAGTTTTGTTGGTGTATCGGTTCCCTTGACAGCTATAAAGTGTCCTTCTTTATCCCTTTTGATTGACTTTAGGTTGAACGTCTACTGTATTTGATATGAGGATAGGAAACCCTGCTTGTTATACTTCTTCCAATGTGTTGTAGGATTTCTCCCAAACTTTTACCCTCAGCCTATGGATGGTCTTTCCATGAAGATGAGAGTCTTGAGGCAGCAAATTGTTGGTCTGTTTTTTGAATTCAATCTGCTAGTCTAGTATTCTTGATTGTGAGTTCTAGAGGGCATTAACAATTCAGAGTATTATTGAGATGTGTTTTGAATTCCAACCATTTTTTGTATTCTGGAATTTACCTTGACATGGTTTCTCTTCGATTTTTTTTTTTTTTCCCTTTAGTGTAATACCTCCCCCTGTTCATTTTCATCATTGGTTTTCTTTTTGCTCTTCAGGACTAATTTTGCTGAGGATTTTCTGCAGTGCAGGCTTTCTACTTGTAAATTCTCTTACCTTTTTGTTTATCATGGAAGTGTTTTTTATTTTGTCCTCAATCTTAAAGCTTAAATTTTTGCTGGTATAAAATTATTAGTTGGCAATCCCTTTTCCTTCAAAGATTTGGAATATGTTGTTCCATGATCTCCTAACTTTGAGTGTCTGAATGAAAAATCTGCTGTGATACAAAATTGTCTCCCCCTATTTCTCTGATTCCTCTCTTTTGCAGCCTTTACAAGTCATCCTTGTTCTATATGCAGGTATTTTCATTATAATGTGTCTTGGTGTAGATCTTTGTAATTTTGACATTTGGTGTCCCTATTAGGCCTCTGTATTTGGTTTTCCATTCATTCTTCATGCTTGGGAAATTTCTGATATTATCTCATTGAAGAGGTTGTGCATTCCTTTGTTTTTTGAAACTCTGTACCTTCCTCTATCCCAATATTCTACATTTGGTCTTTTGATGCTGTCCCTACTTCTGGATGTTCTTTCATGGTTCTTACTATCTTCATTGTGTGGTCAACGTTATTTCAATATTATATAATTTTGTTCTTCAGTGTCTGAGATCTTCTCTTCCATTAAGCTAGTCTGTTGTGATGCCTTCAATTGTGTTTTTTATTTGTTAATTGTTTCCTTCAGTTCACGGATTTCTGACTGTTTTTTTTTATTTTTTCAGAGTTTCTATCACTTTTTAGAAGTAATCCTTTTGCTACCCTGTATTTTCTCTCTTATACTTTTGTTTGTACTGGTCAATTTTTGCCTGATTTGCTCATTTAGGTCATTCTTTGATTCCAGATCATGTTAATCATGAACCCTTCGAACTCCTTCTCTACATTACTTTAACTTCGCTGAGCAATGGGTTCTGTCATTGTAGAATCCTGGTGTTTGGGTATTTTCTCCCCCCTTTTTTTCAATGATGTCTATTTGCTTCACATTTTTGCAGTGTAGATCTTGAGTTTTATTAGTTTCTTATCCCTATATTCTTATAAATACCCTTGCAGGTTGTCTTGTGCCTCCCCTTAGCACTAGGACTCTCAGAACCTCCACTGACCCTCAAAGTATCTACCTGGGACTGGTTCAACACTGATTGTGTGGGTCGAACAGGTTTAGTCTGAGCTCCTGTGGAGGTCTGGGCTAACTGTAACTGGGTGAAGGTCAGTGGGACTAGCCCTGTTCCCACCTGGGCTCAGGCAGAGTTGGCAGGTCTGGTCCTTGCTGTCTCCTGCACAGGGGTGGGAGGTCGTCGGACTAGATGGAGCCTAGGCCTGTTGGCACTCTGATGTAGGACACAGGACTGCCAGGGTCCCTGCACACTAAGCAGAAGTCGGCGGTCTGTCTCCTGCTCTGGGGCAGAGGTCAGTGGGGCTGGCTGGAGGCAGGTGGCACACATCAAGTGGCAATCAGAGGGACTGACCTGGCTGGCTGTGCTCGGTTTACTCGTCTTGTGTTATCTGTTTTCTTCTATGTGTTTATTTTCACAGGTTTTTTTGGGGTGTTTATCTATTATTTCTTCTAAGTATGACTTCCTGAAGTGTTCTTTTGTGCAGCTAGTCTCATAAGGCAAATTCCCACAGACTTTGGATTGTTTTGAAAGGTCCTTTATTTTCTTCTTAGTCTAAAAAGGATACATTTGTGGAGTTTAGTGTACTTCATTGTCAGATATTTTCTTTCAGGTTAGAATATATTCTTCATTCTCTCCCTTCCTTTTTTGGATGTTTCTTTGAGAAATTTGTTGTTATTCCCTAATTGGGGTACCCTTAAATGAGACTTGGAAAAATTTTCCCTTGAAGTTTTTAGAAAATTTATCTTTGTCTTATGCATTAGATAGTATCCACTAGTGTCTTTATGGTTCTATAAAACCCTAATTTGGATGTCCACATCTTACTCTAGATAGGATATTTCAGATATTATTTCATAATATAAGTTTACTGCAGCATTCATATGTTCTTTGCCTTCTAGATTCCCAAAATTATTAATTATTATGATTATTATTATTACATCTTGTGATTCCTAAAAAGGAAGACTTAGAAGCTGTCTTCATTCTTTGTTTGCTTTATGTTTTTCTTTGTGTTTCTAAGCTAATTCCAAAAGACATGTCTTCAATTTCAGTATATCATTCTTCTGCTTAATGGACTATTGGTGAGAGTACAACCATAATTTTATTTGACTATGATTATTTTATATTTCCAAGATTGTAGTATAAACTTTTACTTGACTTTCTCTTGAGGAATTTTTATGCATGCATGATTTGCTTTCCTATATCTTTGACTTGTCACTATATTCTCTTGAATCTTACCTAGTTACCCATATAACATACTTATAAATTATAATCAGGCACTACAATTAAAATTAATTTCTTTGAGTTTTTCTCACAACAACAATGTTTACCTTTTATGTTCTCCAAATTTTTTGTTATCCTACTTTGAGATTTGGCACATCCATGGATCAGTGTGTTCTCCCAGGTCCTGAAAATCATCATCTACTTAGCCACAGAGGAATTTGAATATTCTGAAACGCTGACTTATTGACCAACATATCTTTAAACAAACAAACAAAAAAGACGTGTGTGAATATAAATAATGGTGTTAGAAAAATATTCATGGAAAGTGATTGAGATATATTTTCCTCTCCAGGTGACATTGCACATCTATGAAAGGAAATTTAGCTTGTGAAAAGGTAACCTTGTTGCCTGCCTTCACACCTGAACCTACCCAGTCTTTATTTTGGTACGCACAACCATCTAATACCTTGTAGTCACTCAGGAAAATGTGTGTTAAAAAAAATAAAATGCTCTTATGATGACCTATAATGCTACTTTTATTATACTTAATACATTCCTACAACTCATTAAGCATTCCCATGTTAATTCCCTTAAAATCACAAAACAAATTCAACAAGTGATTTCTCTGAAAAGTATACTTATTCTATCTTTTTTCTTTTTTTTTGGGGGGGGGGTGGGTACCGGGATTGAACTCAGGGGCACATAGACCAATGGGCAACATCCCCAGCCCATTTTTTTGTAATTTAATAGAAGCCGTGTCTACACATGGTTTACTTTAAAAAAAAAAGGGTGCCTACAGCATAGCTGAGCTGGCTTTGAACTCGCGATCCTCCTGCCTCAGCCTCGCAAAGTGCTGGGATACAGTCATGTGCCACCGGCCCGGCTCTATCCTTATTCTTGTTTTTGAATTTAAGTTTGTGTCTTAAGGCATATGATCACTTTTTTGATACCTAAGGGCATAGTAGATACTACAACCTACTTGTGAGGATGAAAATCCCAGGTACTAGATTCCCCGTATTCCATTGACACTCAGGTATGAACTAGTATTCTAAGTGACTCATACCAGATATTGAATTGGAAACAGTACCAAAAATCTATAACTGCTAAGAACCATCCCACCTTGATTAGTAGCTCCTATTAGCTTCTTCCCAAACACAACACTATCACTTTGGGAATAAGAGGCAAGGCC
>JAKELJ010000270.1:0-40730 GCA_025594165.1 Tamias sibiricus
GGAGACGGAGAGAGAAGTTTAGGAAGAGAGAGAATAAAGTACTTTTTATTTCCATCCTGCCTCGAGTTTTCTCCCGCAGCGGTCGTTGCTGCAAGCGGGCAATCGCTGACGGGCGGCGACAGCCTGGTAAAATCAGCAGGCCTGTCCTCTGCGGACCCTGATAGGACCAGCAGCTGATTGAAAGGAGAAGCTGATGGACGGGAGGCCTGGCTCTTCAACAAAGCCCAGCGGTCCCCGCAGGGGGCTCATCAGCAGCGTGTCCTGAGCCTGCAGGTGTTGCCAGGGTCCCCACTGTCCTGCACAAGACACAAACTGCTGCCCCACATTCTGCCCACGCCCTGTGTTTTTTTGGGCATACCCCTTTCAGGGCAGAGTCAAGAAGGGTTGAGGTCTGTGCGTCCGCCTGAGCTGATTGGCGCACGCTGTAATCCCAGCACTCTTTGGGGGGGAGGCAGGAGGATCGCGATGTTCAAAGCCAAGCTCAGCAATGGCGGAGGCACTTAGTAACTCAGGGAGACCCTGTCTCTAATAAAATACAAAAAGGGTGGGGATGTGGCCAATGGTCGAGTGCCCCTGAGTTCAATCCCTGGTACCCAAAAAAAAAAAAAAAAAAAAAAAAAAGAAGGTGGCTGCGTCCACGTGGGCACAGGAGCCCTTGTCGACACCCAGGGACTGTCACCCGCCACCAGATGCCATAAAATGGGGAAGCAGTTGGCTTTCCCCTCACCTCCAGGCTAGTTGTGACCAAACATTTGGCGTCCAGGGAGCCTGTTCCCAGCACAGAGGAGCCTCAACAAGGAAATCAATGAGGCCAGAGGGAGGGTCACTTTCTGAAGTCTCACTGCCCAGTCTCACGGCCACAGTTGTTTTGGTTAAAACTTCCCAAAAGCACATTTCCCTCCATGAAAATCCAGTTCTCCCACAATCCTGCACGTCCCAGATCGTGAATCTTGAAAGTGGCCCCTGCAGGCCTTGAATTCCCGCAACTTGGATTTTAGACCAGGGGACAATTTTCAAAACGTTGGAAAAATGAAACAGCTCCTCTTGTCAGATCTGAGGACGCGAGGAAAACAAAATCTCTTCTGCAATGACCAGCCGGGGCCCTCGAGAGGGTGCCTGCCGCAGTCCCTGCCAGACCACTAGGCCCATGTTTCCGAGGCCGCCCAGTCTGCGGGCTTGTTGTGGCAGCTGGAGCAGCCGCGTAATGTCCCCCTCCCTCGGTGAAAAGGCGGCTCAGGTGGTGTTCCCAACCTGCCTCCCTCACAGGGCAGAGGGAATTCCGCGCAGACCTTGGTGGGTTGTGGCAATGGGTCGTGTTCGTGCTGCAGGCTGGGGGGACAGGGACAGAGGCTGGGACGCCGGCACGTGGCCCAAGGGCTGCCTGCCACTGAGGATCAGCTAGGCCCACCGAGGCCCCGACGGAGCCCGCTTGGGCTGTTTGACGTGGATGCTGCTGGTGTTCAATGCTGTGGCCCACCAAGTCACCTCCCGAACCTTAGCTCTCCGTGAAACCGTGAGGCTCAGAATCGCCTCTCTCTGCTTTGATTGGAGCCGTCTTTGGGCTGCTGGCATTCAGGCGCCCCCCACCCTGACTAAAGCTCCTAAGAGGTCTCTTATTCTGGGTTCCCTGTAGCTCCTCCTTTTTTCCACACCCTCAGATCAAAGTGTCGAGGACGTTCCCAACAAGCCTGAATTCCTTTCCCGTTTAAGTAGGAGGATACAGTTGGCAAGAAGGCCCAAGCAGAGGAGAAAGGGGCTACCTAGGAGGGCTGCACACCACGCCAGAGCCAACTTCCTGTCGGGGCCCACATCTCCCCGTCCCCTCACTGCCCCAAGACCATAGTGCTTAGTGGGATGGCACATGCTCTTCTTGCACTGGTGTTATTCCCGATGGGCAAATAAGCACACCGGAGACCACCTTACAGGCTGTGATTTAATCACCAGGCCTTTACAGTGGTCGGTGGTTACAAGAGGTGCTGGGAGAGAGGGGAGAGGAGCTCTGGGGGGGTGGGTAGCTTAAGCAGAGCAACCCTTGAATCTATTGGCTCCTGCGTGGCGGTGGGGGGATGAAAATGAGCTCGCCCTGGGGTGATTTCCTGCAGGGGGTGAGGTGGGGGGCGGGGAGAATGAAACAAGTTTGCTCAGAGGAAACAGAAACTCCTGGGGGTGGCTTGTTCAGCCAAGCCCATCTATCAGACCCAAGTGCCTTTCCCTTCAGACGTGCCCAGTGCAAACGCTCGGTGGCTGCAGGGTTCGTGTTGTCCCCATCGCACTCACGGCTGCCAAGCCTCCTGTGCACGCATCTGAGAATTTGCATCAAGGCCCAGAAGAAAGGAAGCAGAAAGCTTGGCCATGTTGCTTTGTTTTTTCCCCTGCAGGATTCTCGGAGCCCTCAGGGGCATGCATCGGCGACGGATCCAGGACCATGCAGGCTCGCACCTGCCACCTAAGGGTGGCCTCTGACCTTGTTCATGCCAACGGGGTGGACCTGGAAGGTAGCAGGACATTTGATTCTCTGTGAAGTCCTCATGGCTCCACCACATAGTTCTGCAAATGAGAACTAGGCCTCTGCACGCTCCCACTTGAGAAGGGCGAGGCTGAGAGGCTCAGTCTTCCAGGCAGGAAGTTTCCGAGTGCCACCGCTTGTGGGGGAGCCAGTGTCCAGCAATGAGGCAGGGCGGCGCCTGGGGCACGGGAGGCAAGGCAGTGGGGCAGAAGAGCACAGTGCGGCCACTGCGGAAGTCCACACGAGGTGGAGAGTGCCCAGGTTGAGCTCCCGCCTGCTCCGGGCCCTGAGTGGGGACCAGGTGCTGAGTCAAGCCTATGTTCACAGGAAAGTCACACTGCGGGCCATAGATCCCACTACCACTGGCACAATCAGAGTGGCTTCAAGCCTACCAGGGACATAGGGGGTTACAGTGCCCCAGGCTTGGGTAACATGGGCCCTGAGCTGAGCCTGCAGACTGAGCAGTGAACCCGGCCTCTGCTGACTGGGAAGGTAGGGGTGGTGGAGAACAGCAGGGACCTGGGGGGGTCTGGGGTCCTTTAGCGGCAGCAGGAGGGGCTCCAGACAGGGGACATGAGTGCCAGGGCAGATGCAGCAGAGATGTGGGTTCTGTTAATGCTCAATCCTGGGACACCTCCAGGGACAGGGAGGAATGGGGTGTGCAAAGGTGGACCCTGCCTAGGGCCAAGAGCATCTGCTCAGAGAGACCTTCGGGGACTCACTCGCAAGTCTGCTTCTGTATGCTCAGCCCTCTCTGACCAGCTGCTTCCACATCCTGGTTGGGAGAGGAATTCAGCAGCCTCTCAGAGCTGCAGGGAATGCAGGACAGGAACCCGACGTGCCACTGGAGTCCGCCTGGGCTGCCCAGGCTTGAGGCTGGCTGAGCTTTGCCTTTGCCAAGTTGCAGGATGCCCTGTGGCCCTTCCTCTGGTCTGTCGGATTCCGAGTCCTGGCCTGGGTCAGGCGTTGGGTGCAAAGATGAGCTCCCTGGCTGGGGGACGGCAGCTCGGCATGTGCACCTGAGTGTCGGTTTAGGATGGTAGATCCTAACTGGGAAACTAAGCTTGGAGTCTTTGAAACAGAAGAAAGGCTGATTGGAATCCGGCTAAGGGCTCTTGCCTCAAAGCCTGGTCATGGCAAGCCAGAAAGTTACTGGGCAGAGGTGGGTGTCTGCAGTTTTGCACTCTCACGTGAAGTCAACACAGGCAAAGATCCCCGGACGGGCGTGACCTCTGGCACAGGAGGCCTCGCTGCACCGCCCTTCCCCCTGGGGCCGAGCTTCTGGGACTTGTTCACCTCTGGGAAGTGTGCAGGCCTTCTCTTCCTGGTGTGGGATTGGTGTTGGCAAAGTGGGAGGCTCAGGTAGTGGGGGATGGAGAAGTGGGGAGACTGGCATGGTAAAGGGGGCACAAAGCCCCGTCCTGAGGAGGGGCTGAATGAGAGGCCTGCTCAAGGCCCCGAGGCCAAGCCAGGGTGCCAGCACTCTGGTGGGTGCCAGCACACTGGGGTGTCGGACACTGGGGTTGCCAGCACACTGGGGTGTCAGCACACTGGGGTTTGTCAGGTCTCTGGTGGTGCCAGCACACTGGGGTGCCAGCACATGGGGGTGTCTAGGAACTGGCGGTGTGCCAGCACACTGGGGTGTCAGAACCTCTGGGGGTTGCCGCACACTGGGGTGTCAGGACATGGGGTGGCCAGGACACAGGGGTTGGTCAGCACACTGGGGTGTCGAGGACACTGGGGTGTCAGCACACTGGGTGCCAGCACACATGGGGTTGTCAGGACACTGGGGTGCCAGCACACTGGGGTGTTTAGGGACACGGGGGTGTCAGCACCACTGGCGGGTGCAGCACACTTGGGGTGTCATGCACACTGGTCTTGGGTGTCAGGACACTGGGCGATGGTGCCTAGCACACTGGGGGTGTCTGCCACACTGGGGTGTCAGGACACTGGGAGGTGTCAGGACACTGGAGGTGTCAGCACCACTGGGGTGTCAGGACCCTGGGGTACGTAAGCTCATCACGGGAGGTGCCAGCACACTGGGGTGCCAGGACACTGGGGGGTCAGGGACACTGGGGTGTCAGCACACTGGGGTGCCAAGCACACTGGGGTGTCAGGACATGGGGTGCCTGCCACACTGGGGTGTCAGGAACTGGGGTGTCAGGACACTGGGGTGCCAGCCACACTGGGGTGTCAGCACTACTGGGGTGTCAGGACACTGGGGTGTAATCGGACACGGGGGGTGGTGTCAGCACACTGGGGGGTCAGGACACTGGTGGTGAAAGATCACTGGGGTGGTCAGCACACTGGGGTTTGTCAGGCACACTGGGGTGTCAGGACACTGGGGGGGGGCCCACCCCAAGGACACTGGGGTGTCAGCACAATGGGGTGTCAGCACGACTGGGGGTCAGGACACTGCGAGGGTGTCAGCACACTGGGTGGGTTCAGGTCACTGGGGTGCCAGCACACTGGGGTGTCACAACAACTGGTGGTGTCTAGGACACTGGGGGTTGTAAGGACACTGTGGTGCCAGGAACACTGGGGGTGTCAGGACACTGGGGTGTAAGCACCTGGGGTGTCAGCAGCACTGGAGGTGCCAGCACATGGGGTGTCAGCACACTGGGGTGGTAAGGACCACGGGGTATGTCAGGACACTGTGTGGTTGCCAGCACCCACTGGGGTGTCAGGACACTGGGGTGTCAAGGGACACTGGGGTGCCCGCACACTGGGGTGCCAGACACTGGTAGGTGTCAGGACACTGGGGGTTTTGTCAGCACACTGGGGTGCCAGCTCACTGGGGTGTCAGGACACTGGCGGTGCCAGCACACTGGATGGTTTGCCAGGACACTGGGGTGGGATTTTGTCAGCACCACTGGGTTTGTCAGCTCACACTGGGGTGTCAGGACACTGGGGTGACCTTCTGTCAGCACACGGGGGTGTCAGGAGCACGGGGTGCCAGCACACTGGGGTGCCAGCACACGGGGGTGTCAGGACACTGGGGTGTCAGCAACACTGGGGTGTCAGGACATGGGGTGCAGCACCATGGGGTGTTAGGACACGGGTTGTGGTTCTGTGTCCTCCACTGGGGTGTCAGGACACTGGGGTGTCAGCACACTGGGGTGTCAGGACACTGGGGTGCCAGGCACACTGGGGGTGTAGGACACTGGTTGTGTTCTGTGTTCCTCCAGGCTTGGGGAGGCGTGGACTATGGGGCAGAGGCTGTAGGTGCCTAACAGAGGGGGAGGCCTGGTCAGGACAGGGTGTGCGGGCAGCTGCGGGGTCTCAGGGAGAAGGTGGGCTGAGCAGAGCCTTCCAGTCGGTCAGGAAGAG
Organism: Tamias sibiricus; assembly: GCA_025594165.1. NCBI lineage: Eukaryota > Metazoa > Chordata > Mammalia > Rodentia > Sciuridae > Tamias > Tamias sibiricus. Next base: position 5,837 of record JAKELJ010000270.1, read on the forward strand.
GAGCAGGAGGACCGCTGAAGGACTGGGAGCACAGGCCTGGCGTGGTGGCTGCCCGGAGGTGCCCAGCGGTCCTGATGATGGCTCCTCCCCAGGCGGCCACACCTGGTATGTCCAAGGAAAGTGTTGGGTACAGTGATGGCTCTGACCTCAAGGGTGGATTAATCACAGTGAGGGTTCTCCTGGCTGGACGGGCTTTTTTTTTTTTGTTTTGAGGAGGAGGTGGAACTGTAGAGGCGGGTCTCCAGGGGGCGGGAGTGGGTCCCTGGAGGCATGGCCCTGGGATGCTGATCTAGTGCCCACCCTACCCCCCTTCCTCCCTCTCCCTCTCCTTCCTGCTGCCAAGAGGGGAGCAGCCCTGCGCCACCAGGTGCTCCCCGCCATGGGACGCTCTGCCTCACCACAGGCCCAGAAACAGCAGAGCATCTGACATGGACTGAAAACCGTGGACCAAGATAAACCTTTCTCTCCTCTAAGTTGACTGACCTACTCGGGTACTTTGTCACAGCAAAACTAACACACGAGCACCCCACCCTGAAAACCCAAAATCCATGAGTGGCAGGCAAGCTTTGAAGTGTGGGCCATTTTGAGTTGGGGTCTCTCAACCAGTAACATCCATGCAAATATTCCCAAATGTGAAGAACCCTAAATCTGAAACACTTGGTCCCAGGCATTTTGGATACGCACCTATCGCTGTGTCCCCAGAACACGAGTGAGAAAGGGATGGTCACTGAGCTGACACCTGAGCGGCCTTTCCCTCTCCCAGGCGGAAGCTGCGCGTGGCGAGCCGCCGCGGAAGCAGCCTTGCTGTCCTCAGCCAGGGCCCAGCCTGGGCCCCCTCAGAGCCGGGTGATCTGACCAGGTCTTCGCATCCCGCTGGCTGAGTTGGGGCAGACACCCCCAGCCACCACCCACGCGGCACCCACAGTCCAGGGCAAGCCCGGACGAGCCCAGAGTGGAGGCCTGGTGAAGTAGGATTCGAGGTGGCAGACACCCCCAGTGCAGTCGACATATGAGCCGTGGAGATTTGGGCATTGTCTCCTCCCGTAGTCTCACGAGACTTGTTGCGGGATCTCGAGTGACTTGGCCGAAAAATTGCTGATCGGGTCAGCGCCATTTTATTGGTGTGTTTGGCGTGTGTTAGTTGTTGTTAGAACCAGAGAGAAAAGTTATCAGAATAAAAAGCTGTTTGTCTCCAGTTTGCTTCTGAAGTTTCTTCCCGCGGCTCCGGTGCTCCAAGCGCCACTTCAGGCGGCAACACCCCAGGGCCAACTGCTGACCTGGCGGGGCGAGGGAGGGCCAGGCCGGACGGCCGCCCGCGGCCAGGCTTGCCTCGAGCCCCAGAGTGCCGTGGGCAGTGTGAGGGGCTCACCCTGGTCCCACGCAGCCCTGCCCTTCCTCCTGTCCGCTGGCCCTCACCAGACCGCAGTCTTCCGAGCCCCAAGGCCAGCGGCTCGGAGACCCCCACCCACGCGGCAGCAAGGAAGGGAGCTCCCCCAGCGGGAGGTTGGTGGCTGGTTCTGTAGAGTCGCTGTGTCAGCCGGGCTGGTGGCCACACCCATCATCCCAGAAACCCAAGAAAGCCAATAAGGAGGGTCACAAGTTCCAGGCCAGCCTGGGCAACTTAACCAGACCTGCGTCTCAAAATGAAAAAGACACAAAAAACACAACACACACACCACAACCACCAACAAAAAAAGACTGGGGATGTGGCTGAGGACTGGGGATGTGGATCAGGACTGGGGATGTGGCTCAGGATACTGGGGATATGGCTCAGGAGTGGGGATGTGGTCTCAGGAACTGGGGATGTGGCTCAGGAGTGGGGATGTGGCTCAGGACCCTGGGGGATGTGGCTCAGGAAAGTGGGGATGTGGCTCAGGAACTGGGGATGTGGCTCAGGAGTGGGGATGTGGCCTCAGGACTGGGGATGTGGCTCAGGACTTGGGGATGTGGCTGAGGAGTGGGGATGTGGTCAGGACTGGGGGATGTGGCTCAGGAGTGGGGATGTGGCTCAGGACTGGGGATGTGGGTAGGAGTGGGGATGTGGCTCAGGACTGGGGATGTGGCTCAGGAAAGTGGGGATGTGGCTCAGGAGTGGGGATGTGGCTGCTGAGGTTTGTGGGGTTGTGGGCGTCAGGACTGGGGATGTGGCTCAGGAGTGGGGATGTGGTCTCAGGAGTGGGGATGTGGCTCAGGACTGTGGGGTGTGGCTCAGGAGTGGGGACCTGTGGCTCAGGACATGGGGATGAGGCATCAGGAGCTGGGGATGTGGCTCAGTTAGTGGGGATGTGGCTCAGTAGTGGGGATGTGGCTCTAGGACTGGGGATGTGGCTCAGGACTGGGGATGTGGCTCAGGAGTGGGATGTGGCTGAGGAGTGGGGGATCGTGGCTCAGGGGACTGGGGATGTGGTGAGGAGTGGGGATGTGGCTCAGGGACTGGGGATGTGGCTCAGGAGACGTGGGGATGTGGCTCAGGAGTGGGGATTGGCTCAGGACTGGGAATGTGGCTCAGGAGTGGGATTGTGGCTCAGGACTGGGGATGAGGCTCAGGGACTGGGGGGGAATGTGGCTCAGGCACTGGGGATTGTGGCTCAGGACTTGTGGGTTGGGGAATGTGGCTGAGGAGTGGGGATGTGGCTCTAGGACTGGGGATGTTTTTTTTGGCTGGAGTGGGGAGTGGCTGGCAATGGGGATGTGGCTCAGGACTGGGGATGTGGCTGAGGACGTGGGGATGTGGCTCAGGAGTGGGTGATGTGGCTCAGGACTGGGGAAATGTGGCTCTCAGGAATGCTGGGATGTGGCTCAGGACTGGGTTGATGGGTCTTCAGAGTGGGGGATTTGGCTCAGGACTGGGGATGTGGCTCAGAGTGGGGATGTGGTTCAGGAACTGGGATTGTGGCTCAGGCTGGGGATGTGGCTTCAGGGGGGGGAAAGGGGGGGGGGGGGTTTTTTGGGAATGTGGCTCAGGGACTTGGGTGAGGCTCAGGACTGGGGATGAGGCTCAGTAGTGGGGATGTGGCTCAGTAGTGGGGATGTGGCTCAGGGACTGGTGGATGTGGCTCAGGGACTGGGGATGTGGCTCAGTAGTGGGGATGTGGGCTCAGGGGACTGGGGATGTGGTTTCAAGGAGTGGGGGATGTGGCTCAGGAAGTGGGGATGTGGCTCAGGAGGTGGGAGGGCATGTGGCTCAGGAAGTGGGGATTTTGGGATGTGGGCTCAGGGACTGGGGGTGTGGCTGAAGGACTGGGGATGTGGCTGAGGAGTGGGGGAGGTGGCTCAGGAGGTGGTGGATGTGGCTCAGGAGTGGGGATGTGGCTCCGGACTGGGGGATGTGGCTCAGGACTGGGGATGTGGGCTCAGTAGTGCGGGATGTGGCTCAGGGACTGGGGATGTGGTTCAGGGAGTGGGGAAGTGCCTCTCAGGAGCTGGGGGATGTGGGCTCATGGACTGGGGGATTTGTGGCTCAGTATAGTGGGGATGTGGCTCAGTAGGTGGGGATGTGGCTCAGGATTTGTCTGCTGGAGGATGTGGTTCAGGAGTGGGGATGTGGCTCAGGGAATCCTGGGGATGTGGGCTGAGGAAGTGGCGATGTGGCTCAGGAGTGGGGACTGTGGACTCAGGTAATGGGGATGTGGCTCAGGCCTGGGGATGTAGGCTCAGTAGTGTGGGGATGTGGCTCAGGACTGGGGATGTGGTTCAGGAGTGGGGGATGTGGCTCAGGACTGGGGATGTGGCTCAGTAGTGGGGATGTGGGCTCAGTAGTGAGGGATGTGGGCTCAGTAGTGGGGATGTGGCTCAGGACTAGGGGGATGTGGTTCAGGAGTGGGGATGTGGCTCAGGACTGGGGATTGTGGGCCTGAGGAGTGGCGATGTGGCCTCAAGGACTGGGGATGTGGTTCAGGAGGTGGGGATGTGGTCTCAGGATGGGGATTGTGGCTCAGGGACTTGGGGATGTGGCTGAGGACTGGGGATGTGGCTCTCAGGAATGGGCGATGTGGGCTTCAGGGACTGGGGATGTGGCTCAGGGACTGGGGGATTTGGTGGTTCCAGGAAGTGGGGATGGTGGCTCAGGACTGGGGATGTGGCTCAGGACTGGGGATGTGGCTCAGGAGTGGGGATGTGGCTCAGGGACTGGGCGATGTGGCTCAGGACGGTGGGGATGTGCTCTTGGGGGGGGAAAACTGGGGGTATGTGGCTCAGGAGTGGCGAATGTGGCTCAGGAGTGTGGGGATGTGGCTCGAGGACTTGGGGGATGTGGCTTCAGGAGTGAGGATGTGGCTCAGGAGTAGGGCTGTGGCTCAGGGACTGGGGATGTTTTTTTGGCTTCAGGGAGTGGGGATGTGGCTCAGGAGTGGGGATGTGGCTGAGGACTGGGATGTGCTCTGGACTGGGGATTGTGCTCGCTGAGGAACCTGGGGATGTGGCTCAGGACTGGGGATGTGGATGAGGACTGGGGCGTGTGGCTGAGGACTGTGGGATGTGGACTGAGGACTGGGGATTTGGGTTCTGAGGACTGGGGATGTGTCTGTAGAGGTGTGGGGATGTGGCTGAGGACTGCGGGATGTGTCTCAGGACTGGGGATGTGGCCTCAGGACTGGGGATGTGGTGAGGTGAAGGACTGCCCTAATTAGGAAGGGCTGTTGTAGCTAGCTGGAAGCCATAAGTTCCACCTGATATGTATGTGACGCACCTGTAGGCACCCGCAAACTGAAGGTATATAACCGGGTGAAAGCGGTCCGAGTTAGGAGAACGGAGAATTCAGTCCGCCGGGCAGTCACTCGGTCGGTCAGAAGAATCAGAGCGGCCAGAACGTAGGCAGAGCGGTTACAGAAGAGAAACCAGATAGAAGAAGTAATGACTGGTAGAGTTAGGCCGTAATGACTGGTCAGAGTTAAGGACCGAGGCTCCTGAGGAAGACAGAAGACAGAAGAAGGAGAAGGAAGAAAGAAGAGAGAAGAAAGCTTTCTCCTAGAGCTCTATCTAATCTTTCTCTAAGAAAGCTCTATGTTTCTTTCTCTTTCTTTCTAAGACTCTAAGCTAAGAAGACAAGAAGAAAAGCTCGCTTTAATCTTTCTCTCTAAAAATCTTTCTTTCCCTCTCTAAGCTCTAAGAATGTAGAAGTAAAAGTAGTAAAAGCTTCACTCTGCCTCCGAGAGTTTTTTCCTCCCGGTTTTATTCGGTACCAGGCAGCTTACAGACTGGGGATGTGGCTCAGGAGTGGGGATGTGGCTCAGGTATGGGGATATGTAGCTCAGGAGTGGGGATGTGGCTTTCAGGCTGGGGATGGTGTGCAGGACTGGGGATGTGAGCTCAGACTGGGGAGTGGGGTTTGCTGAGGACGGGGATGTGGCTCGAGAATGGGATGTGGGCTCAGACTGTAGGGATGTGGCTCAGGAGTGGGGATGTGGCTGAGGCATGGGGATGTGGCTCAGTGCTGGGAGATGTGGCTGGGAGGGGGGATGTGGCTCAGGAGTGGGGATGTGGTCTCAGGAGTTGCGGATGTGGCTCAGGAGTGGGGATGTGGCCTCAGGACTTGGGGATGTGGACTCAGGAGTGGGGATGGTCTGAGTGAGGTGGGGATGTGCTCAGGACTGGGGATGTGGTGCGGAGTGGGGATGTGGTCAGGACTGGGATGCGGGCTGAGGAGTGGGGATGTGGCTCATGACTGGGGATGTTGGCTCCAGGGACTGGGGATTGTGCGGATCGGAGGCAGCAGCGGGGATGTGGCTGAGGGATGGGGAGTGTCTGAGGAGTGGGGATGTGGCTACAGAGTGGGGATGTGGCTCAGGAATGGGGATTGTGGCTCAGGACTGGGGATGTGGCTCAGGACTGGGGATGTGGCTCAGGGAACTGGGGATGTGGCTCAAGGATTGGGGATGGGCTCAGGATTGGTGGATGTGGCTGAGGGACTAAGGGGATGTGGCTCAGGACTGGGGGATGTGGCCTTACAGGAGTGCGGGTTGTGGCTCAGGGATCTGGGGATGTGTGTCCGAGGAGTGGGGATGTTGGTCTAGGATGTGGGGATGTGGCTGAGGACTGCGGGATGTGGATGAGGAATGGGGATTGTGTGGCTGAGGTACCTGGGGATGTGGCTGGAGGACTGGGGATGTGGCATCAGGGACCTGGGGATTGGTGTTCAGGAATGGGGAGGATGTGTCTGAGGAGTGGGGATGTGGCCTGAGGATCCTGGGGATGTGGGCTCAGGACTTGGGGATGTTGGCTCAGGAATGGGGATGTGGCTGAGGTGTAGTGGGATGTTGGCTCAGGACTGGGATGATGGCCTGAGGCGCATTTTATAGGTGTAGTGGGGATGTGGCTCAGCGACGTGGGGAGGTGGGGCTGAGGAGTCGGGGATGTGGGTCAGGAGTGGGGATGTGGCCTCCAGGAGTGGGGATGTGGCTCAGGAGTGGGGGGGATGTGGCTCAGGAGTGAGGGGTTGTGGCTCAGGGAACCTGGGGACTGTGGCTCATGGACTGGGGATGTGGCTCAAGGATGGGGATGTGGCTCAGGACTTGGGGATGTGGCCTGAGACGCTGGGGATGTGGCTCAGGGACTTGGGGATGTGGCTCGGAGTGGGGATGTAGTCTCAGGACTGGGGATGTTGGCACTCTGGGATCTGGGGGATGTGGTCTCAGGACTGGGGGATTGTAGTCTCAGGGACTGGGGATGTGGCTCAGGACTGGGGATGTGTCTCCGGGAGTGGGGCTGTTGGCTCAGGACTGGGGGATGTTGTCTCAGGACTGGGGGATGTGACTGAGGACGTTGGGGGATGTGGCTGAGGGACTGGGGATTGAGTGTCTGAGGAGTGGGGATGTGGCTCAGGAGTGGGGATGTGGTGCTGAGGAACTTGGGAATGTGGCTCAGGACTGGGGGGGGGATTGTCGGCTCAGGCATCTGTGGGGATGTGTCTCAGGACTGGGGATGTGATCAGGACTGGGGATGTGGCTCCAGGCACTGGGGATGTGATCAGGACCTGGGGATGTGGCTGAGGGACTGGGGAATGTGGCTCAGGACAGGCGGATGTGTCTTCAGGACCTGGGGATGTGTCTGAGGAGTGGGGACTGTGGCTGAGGAAGAGGGGGGATGTGTCTTGAGGAGTTGGGGATGTGTCTCCAGGGACTGGGGATGTTGTACTGAGGAGGTGGGGATGTGTCTTGAGGTGTGGGGATGTGTCTCAGGACTGGGGATGTGGCTCAGGACTGTGGGATTGTGTCTCAGGGAACTGGGGATGTTGCTGGAGGACTGGGGATGTGGCTCCGGATGGGGATGTGGTCTCAGGGGACTCGGGGATTGTGTCTGAGGAGTGGGGATGTGGCTGAGGACGACTGGGGATGTGGTATAAGGACTGGGGAGGGGATGTGGCTCAGGACTGGGGATGTGGCTGAGGAGTGGGGATGTTTCTGGTCAGGACTGGGGATGTGGCTGCGGAGTGGGGGGGAGGTTGTGGCTCAGGAGTGGGGATTGTGGGCTGTAAGGGAGTGGGGATGTGGCTCAGGATGTCGGGGGATGTGGGCTCCAGGACTGGGGTTGTGGCTCAGGACTGGGGATGTGGCTGAGGAGTTGGGGATGTGGCTCAGGACTGGGGGATGTGGCTCAGGACTGGGGATGTGGCTCGGGAGTGGGGATGTGGCTCAGGGACTGGGGATGTGGCTGCGGACTGGGCGATGTGGCTCAGGACTGGGCGTTGTGGCTCAGGGCTGGGGATCGTGGGCTGGAGGAGAGGGGTTGTGGCTGAGGAATGCTGAAGTGGGGATGTGGTTCAGGATCCTGGGGATGTGGCACGGGATGACCTTAATCAGTGGGGGGATGTGGCTCAGGAGCTGGGGATGTGGCCTGAGGACTGGGGATGTGTCTCTGGACTGGGGATTGTGGCTCAGGCTGGGGGATGTGGCTGAGGACTGGTGATGTGGCTCAGGGACTCGTGGATGTGGAATCAGGATCCTGGGGATGTGGCTGAGGAGTGGGGATGTGGGCTCAGGTATGGGGATGTGGCTAGGACTGGGGATGTGGACTCGGGAGTGGGGATGTGGCTCAGGACTGGGGGATGTGGCTGAGGAATGGGGAATGTGGCTCAGGGGACTGGGGTTTGTGGCTCAGGGCCTGGGGATGTGGCTGAGGAGGTGGGGGATGTGGCTCAGGACTGGGGATGTGGCTCAGGACTGGGGTTGTGGCTCAGGAGGGGATGTGGCTGAGGACTGGGGCATGTGGTCAGGACTGGGGATGTGGCTTCAGGGTGGGGATTGGTGAGGAGTGGGGATGTGGCTCCGGACTGGGGATGTGGCTAGGAGTGGGGATGTGGCTCAGACTGGGGATGTGGCTCAGGACTGGGGATGTGGCTCAGGAGTGGGGATGTGGCTCAGGACTGGGATGTGGCTCAGGAACTGGGATGTGGCTGAGGACTGGGGATGTGGCCTGAGGGAGTGGGGATGTGGTGAGGGGATCGTATACAAGTGGGATTTGGCTTGCAGGGACTCGGGGATTGTGGTCTCAGGGGTGGGGATGTGTCTCAGGGAGTGGGGATGTGGCTACGGACTGGGGATGTGTCTCGGGGGTGGGGATTGTGGCTGAGGAACTGGGGATGTGGCTCAGGGGCCTGGGGGATGTGGCTGAGGATGTGGGGCTGTGGTCAGGAGTGGGGATGTTGGCTCAGGGACTGGGGAGTGTGTCTGGGGAGTGGGGATGTGGCTTCAGGAATGGGGATGTGGCTCAGGATGGGGATGTGGCTGAGGAGTGGGGTTGTGGGCTTGAGGGACTTGAATGCGAATGTGGCTGGGAGGGACTTGGGATCGTGGCTGAGGACTGGGGGATGTGGCTCAGGAGCTGAGGGATGTGGCTCAGGGACTGGGGATGTGGCTCAGGAGTGAAGCACCCCTGGTTCGTCCCCAGCCACGCAGAATATGTGGGTAATGGATGTTAAACTGTTGTCTGCCTTTGCTGTCTACATGTTAGTGAATTGCTTATTACCTCAACCTATTAACATCATGAATTGAAGGTTAGCTTTTATCATTACAATTCACTGTGTCCGCCTTGGTCTCTAGGTACAAAAAAAGAAAGAGAAACAAAAAAAAGGACAAGGCTGAGGTCTGGAGGACCTTGGGCAGAGTGCCATTGCCCTCTGAGCACCACACAGAGCTGATGTGGGGCGGCTGTGGGAACAGTCAGGCATTCTGGTCAGTCATCTCCTGGAGAGATGGGACAATCTGGGAGCATGTGGCGCTCCTGGCTGGGAAAGCAAGTCCTGCCTGGTGAGATCATGTGAGAAGTCGCGCATCACCACAGGGCCTTTGGGTGAACAAGAAAAATAGCATATATTTTTTTTTAACGGAGAACTCAGGAGTTTGTTTCTTTCCTTTTTTTGTTGTACAAGGGGGGTGATGGGTTAAAAGTTAAGATTTCTCTGGCCAAGAGGGACTTTAAATTGCCCACCAGAGACCTGAGCCTGGCTCTGTCTGGACCCATGTCTGCCAAGTGCAGCCGCGAGGAACGGACGCAGCCCCCTCCGGTGGTTGGGGCGCGTTGGGACCCATCTAGGGCACATCTTGGGTCAGAGTCCTCGCACGTTCCAGGTGGAGGCCATGGCCCAGCCCTGCTCCCAGGAAGAGGGCAGGCTGTCCCAAGCTGCACGGCGTGCAGGAGGAGCCTAGGAGCCAGGGCGGGTGGCGGCCCATACATGACGCCCCAGCCTGCAGGCGAGGGCTGAGCCAGGGGTGAAGGATAGACAGCAGTGAGGGGCAGGTGGCAGGAGAGCGCAGGGAAACGATGGGCCTAGAGCAGAGGCAGCCCCTTGCTCGACTGGGGAGGCTTAAACAGGGGTAGGAACGGCAGGCTCAGCTCTGCCTCTGTAGATTGCCACCAAGATCAGCAGCAGATGGAAGGGAGTTTATTTTCTGTCCAAATGTTGATGCTAATTTTGAAATCTTCTTTTATTAAAAAAAGAAGAAGAAGAAACTCTACAATTGAGCGCACTGTTTGCTACCCAGCAAGCGCCGACGTGGTTCTGTGCTACGTTGTGCTTACTGGTGAGGTGGGGAGCACACCTCAGCTTGGCCCAGAGTCTGGGTCGGCTCCAGATGAGGGTCCCACTGCAGGGTGTCCTTGGCTGGGGGACTGTCCCATAGAGCCTCTCTTCCTGGCTGCAGGACTGCTTCTCCCTGTCCTCCAGGCCGTCCTTGCCCAGGCACCGCCCCTGTCCAGCTATGCTCGGACTCCTCTGCACCTCCACAGCCCTGCACTCCGTATCAGGGTCCTGCTCCAGGCTCGGGCTGCAGTTGGCTGCCGGACGCTGAGCCCATGGGCCTGGACCCCGGCTGCCCGCCTGGCTGGGAAGTGCATTGTATTCTCTAATCACGTTGCAGCGCCACGGCCCTCTCGTCCTCACTCCTCCTGCCGTCCTCGGAACCCCAGTCGACACTCTCCTTGTCCCTGGCCCTCGGCTCCAGCCAGCCATCTGCGACTGGGGACCTGGTCTTGCTAGTCCTGGTACGCTGGTCCTCCAATGCGGACTTCCTGCACACACAGGAGGCAGGGTGGGGGCGGGTGGTGGAGGTGGAAGCACACAGTTTAGGGCAATGACAGGTGCTGACCCTGACTATGTTCCAGCACTGTTGAGGTTTGGTGGAGTGCTGGGGCACCAGGCGAGAGGAGGGGGCCTGGACAGGTAGAAGGAGGTCAGTGCTGAGTTCACGGGGACCACGGGCCCCGGGGAGCGGTAGTGGAGGCACCCAGGGCATGGACGGGTGGCAGTCTAGGGGCAGGGCACAGAGCTCACGTCCTAGGGTGGACAGGGCTAGTTTTTTAGGGTGGGAAGGTGCCTGTAATGAGACAGATCGAGGGAGAGTGTGTTGGGCCACGTCAGTCACGAGCAAGAGCTGCAGGGGCCAGTCCTGGAGCGGGCAGTGGCCAGAACAGGCTCACACTGGAGGCCAGCGCTCAGGGGACTCTCTGCCAGGGGCTTTGAGAGGCCAAAAGCCACGTTTACTGCCATCAGGCCAGCCTGCTAACCAGCACCCTACAAGCTCAGCGGCCAGGGTGGGGTCCCCGGACTGGGACCAGGTGGGGGCTGTTACCCAACACTGGGCCAGCTGCAGGGAGGATCGCTCTAAGGCTTGCATCTCAAGGGTGACCCCCATAGTGCTGGCACAAGACACTTTAAAGGGCAATCCCATAAAATAAAATAAAAATACTGTAGATACCCAGTCACTGCTCCAGCAACTGATGTGGGGTCCCTGGGGAATCCAGTGATTATTCCCTGGCACTTGCTGACCAGACCCTTGTTTAATCAACCCATTGAAACTTTAGGGCAGCTGATTTGATTTAAAGAATTTGAATTTTTTTTGATTATTGTCTCCCCCCCCCCCCCCACCCCCTCCCCCCCCCAGCACCCAAGCAATTGGCTCTGTCACCAAAAGGCTTGTTGCCTTTAAAGCCGCAGCATCTCCTCCACAATTGGACGGCTGTTAGGTTCATTCTTAACACTGTCGATCCTAAAGGGCTCCATTGGAAGGCTGGATAGGCAGTTGACGGGTTAAGATCCCAGAGGGGGGACCATCCTAAGGAACTGGCACCAGTCACACGGGGTACAGTCTCATGTGGCCGACATATCAAACACTAAGGACAGGAGTTAAGGGAACAGCATTGAAGATATCCGAAGACAGGTAAGAAGGTTGGTTGCACATTAGGACGTCCTAAGAGGCATCCCCTCTTTTAAAAACAAAAGGGGGGATAATGCAGGGAGCCCTGGGTATGGGGAGATGGCTAAAGACATGGACTTGTTTGGGCATTGCCGCCTTCCGTAGGTCTCACTGGCCTTGGCCTGGGGATCTCACGGGACTTGGCCCAGGATCTCGAGGAGACTTGAGCCGCGATGGATTGAGATTGGCCGAGCACCATTCTTGCTCAGGCGCATGAGATGGAGACTCCTGAGAGGGAGAACGGGACGGGGTTAACGCTATTGTGTATATATATTGTAGATTCTAGTTAAGAGCACGTGCCTTGGTTTCGTGTGAGCGTGTGTATGTGGTGTTAGAAGATTATAAGATGACCGAAAGAGAAAAGCTAAAAGAATTTTTTTCATTCCCACATCCTGTCTCCAGGCTTATTCCCGCGGTGGCGGCCGACGCCGTTCGGGCTGCAAAATCCCTTTCCGGCTGGGCCACAAAACCCAGACCGGTCACCCAGCGCCTCCTGCCGCAGCCTCCCTCCCCAGCTGCACCTGGGTCCAGGCTTCCATTTCAAACTCACTCCATCAACTCGCCGTCTGATGGTCCTGGGTTCAAGCCATGCATTTGTGCTGAACAGTGCCCAAAGGCGGATGGGAAGGACAACCCAGGGGCCTTGCCATGGCTGGGTTGCTGCAGCAGCCTGGGAGGCTAGTTCCCTCCGTTTCCCCAAGCTAAGCAGACGAGCAGAGGCTGGTGGGAACAGGCATGATTGACCCCCGGCAGTCCAGAGCTGCTCTGAAGACAAACAGGAGCCTAGGGCGGGGAAGGGTGCGAGAGAGGGCCCTGCCGCACAGCTCTCCGCCCCCCAGCCCTGGCTCCATGGCCGCCCACCACAGGGAGCCAGGGAGTTCCACAGTGCACAGCCCTCACACCCCCCACCCAGCTGTCCACCTAGGGCTCAGGCACAGCCCTCTACCCCCCCCATCCACCGGCTCCACGGGGGCTCAGGTGACAGCCCTAACCCCCCCAGCCGTCTACCTGGGCTCAGGTGCACCTCACTGTTTGCTGCCTGAAGCGATGGCCGCTTGGTTAGCAGCGACGAAGCCGCGGGGGGAAGAAGTTCAGAGGCAACTGGAGACAAACAGCTTTTTATTCTGATTACTTTTCTCTCTGGCTCTAAACAACAACCTAACACGCTGCCGCACCACACACCTCACCAAAATTGGCGGCTGACCCGTCGATCAGCCCAATCTCGGCCCAATGTCCACTCGAGATTCCCGTGGCCAAGTACCCGTGTGAGGACTCCAGAACGGGCGACAATGCCCAAATCTCCGTGGGCCCATTAGTCAACCGCCACATTCAAGCCCATCTCACACAAAAACAGGGTCACCCTGCACCTCACCCCCACCCAGCTGTCCTCTTGGGCTCAGAGTGCAGCACTCACCCCCCCACACCAGCTGTCCACTGGGCTCAGGTGCAGCCTTCATCCCCATCCCAGCTGTCACCTGGCTCAGGTCGCAGCCCTCTCACCCACCACCCAGCTGTTTCACCTGGGTCAGGTTGCAGCCTCAACCCTTCCACCGTTCCAACTGGGCTCAGGTTCAGCCCTCACCACACAATGCTTGTCACCTGGGCTCAGGTGCAGCCATCCACCCCACCCAGCTGTTCCACTGGGGCTCTGGTGCAGCCTCTCCACCATCCACCTGTCCACCTGGGTAGGTTTTCAGCCCTCACCCCCACCAGCTGTCCACCTGGGCCTCAGGTGCAGCCCTCAGCCCCCCACCCAGCTGTCCACCTGGGCTCAGGTGCAGCCCTCACCCCCACCCAGCTGGTCCCCCTGGGCTCAGGTGCAGCCCTCACCCCCAACCCAGGCTGTCCACGGGGCTAAGGTGCAGAGCCCCTCACCCCCATCCACCTGTTCCACCTGGGCTCAGGTTGCAGCCCTCAACCCCACCCGGCTGTCCACCTGGGCTAGGTGCAGCCCTCACCCCCACCCTGCTGTCCACCTCGGGCTCAGGTGCAGCCCGCACCCCCCCACACGGCTCACCTGTCAATCTGGGGCCTGACAGCTGCATTGGAGCCACAGATCTGGGGACACAGAGCCCTAGGTGGAGGACATCATCTCCATACTTGTACCTGTCTTCTCCCGCCCCTGACCAGATGACCAACCGCCCAGCCAGGGGGCCAGGGGCTATTCGTCCCCTCCACAGGGCCAAGCTCCAGATGGCCACACACGCCTACGGGGTGCTGTTTTTTTTTTTTTTTTTCAGGCCTCCGTCCACTCGCCTCTGCCACAGGGGTTGTTTCGATGGGCAGCCGACAGAGGCTACAAGCAGGCCAGTGGGCAGAACCCACTGAAGCCATATTTCTGTAACCTCCAGCGTTTCCCTGTCTTGGTTGACATACCATCGGTTCTGAAGACCTTTCAGGGAGTCGACTGCTTGCCGACACCCTGGCAATGTCGGCTGGTTTGGATGGACGGCCTGTCACGTCTGGGGCGGGGCAGCCCAGGCAGGACGCTCCCCGTCCTGGAGGAGAGCCCCCCCCCCCCCCCAACGGCTCCCGATGAGTGATTTTCGTCAGGCCAGTTCCTGTCTTCACCCTGCCGCCCAACCCAGAAGCTGACCCTTCCTCCCCTGTCCCAGTAAACCTTTGTGCTTAACTAGGCCCTGATGCAAAGGAGTTGTGGGTGTTCACAACACAGGGGGAAAGGCACGGCAGGGCTTCCAGAAACACTGTAGAGACACCCACGTGGAAGATCTGCTGTCCCTGACGGAGGCGAGGAGGAGCTTGAGGGAAATGGCTTCCACAGATCTGTAGCTTCACCTGGAGACCACTGGCAGGTGAGGCAGAGGGGAAAGCAGGAGAGTGGGATAGCAGGAAGGAGTAAGTGTAGAAGACAGAGGGGGAGGAAGGGAGGACGGCAGAGGGAGGAAGGAGAGGGAGGAGGGAAGCAGCCGAAAGAGAGGGATAGGAAGGGAGATGAGCAGGAAGGGAGAGCTGAGGACGGAGCGTCGAAGCGAGGGAGGAGGGAGAGAGGAGACGAGAGAGAAGGGGAGAGAGAAGAGGGAGACAGACGGGAGGGGGGAGGGGATGAGGGAGGAGGGAGAGGGAGAGGGGAAGGAGCAGAGGGCGGAGAGAGGAGGGAAGAGACGACAGAGGAAGGAGCGCAGAGAGAGGGAGGAAGGTAGGAGAGGGGCGAAGGAGGGAAAAGGGAGAAAGGAGAGGAGAGGCGGTGCGAGCAGAATAGAGAAAAGCGGGCGGGGAGCGAGGGAGGGCGGATTGGCAGGAGGGAGAGGGGGACTGGAGGAGAGGGAGGGGATGTGGCAGAGAGACGAGGGAAAGAAGAAAGGAGAGGGCGAGGGAGGGAAGAGGAGGGGATGAGAGAAGTAGGGAGGAGGGAGAGAGGGAGGAGGAAGAGGGTAGAGGGGAGGAGGGAGGAGAGGGGGGGGAGGATAGGAGAGGACGAGGGGAAGGAGGAGAGGAAGGAGAGTAGAAGAGCGGGAGGAGGGGAGCAGGAGGGCTGGTAGGAGGGACTGAGAGGTAGGAGGGGAGGAAGGAGAGTAGAGTAGAAAAGAGGGAGGAGGGTAGAGAAGGGGAAAGAGAGATTGGGGGGAAGAATGAAGGGAGGAGGCAGAGCGAGGGAGGAAGGAGAGGAGAGGGAGAGGGAGGAGATGGAGGAGTGGGAGGGAGAGAGGATGGAAGGAGAGAGGAATGGAGCGAGGGATGGAGAGAGGAGGGAGAGTGGAAGAGAGGGCGTCGACGAGGGGCGAGGAGGGGGAGGTGGGAGAGGGGCGCGAACGAGAGAAGAGGGGAGGGAGGGGAGGAAAGGGAGGATGGAGAGAGAGAAGGGATGGAGGCGGAGAGATAGGGGAGGGAGGAAGAGGGAAGAGGGAAAGTAGAAGAGAGGGTGGTGAAGGGAGGAGGGTAAGTAGGAGAGAGGGAGAAGGAAGAGAGAAGGAGGAAAGCGGGGGAGAGAGGGGATGGTTAGGACAGAGGGAGAGAGGGGGGGAGACGGACGAGGGAGGTGAGAGTTAGAAGGGAGGAGAGGGGGGGGTTGGGGGGGAGGGACAGAGAGATTAGGATGGGGAGCAGAAGGAAGGCGATGAGAGAGGGAGAGGAGAAGAGGGATGGGGAGGACCCCCCCCCGAGGAAGGAGGAGGGTCAGAGAGGGAAGGGGCGGAGAGACAGGGAGGTGGTGGTGAGGGGTTGGGGGGGCTAAGAGACGTGGCAGGAGTCTGCTCAGGGGCACCTGGTCTCCATTGGAGGGGCTCTTAACCCCGACCGCCCTGGATGGCACCCACCTGGGGGACTGCTGTACCTCTCCCCACTAGGTGGGAACATTGGAGTGAGGGTCCTAGACAGTGGGTGGGCTTTCCTTGCATCGCCATTGCAAGCGCTGCGGGAGTGGAAGTGAGGAAAGGCTGTTTCCAGGTCCTACCTGCCACCTGCCCACACCCCCCATTAGAGGGCACGGGTTCCGATGCTGCCTCAAAAGGTCTGGACTTTCAGGACAGGGCAGCAGGTCGGGCGGGCTGACCCCGTGTAAGACAGGAAAGCATCTGGTAAGATGGGCCTGGGGGCCGTGGGGTCACACACCAAGCAGGAAGGAACTGAATCTCTAACTCGACATGAGATTCGCGGGTCATGTTTGAAAGGGTAGAGGTGGGCCCAAGCAGCCCACAGATTGGTGCTTTTTACCTTCTCCCAGTTTTGATAGCCTTGGCCACACCAGGCACCTCCCGGCCACTCACGAGACTTAAGGCTTTTGGCTGCTATACAGGGCTCTGTCATGGGTCCATCCCACCGTGGCCCTATTCACACCCATACCCTCTCTAGGTGGCCCCGCACCAGCTGTCGCCCCTTCAGGTCCCCCATTCAACTCAGCAAGAAGGTCTGGGCAACACAGGGGCTGACCGCACTGCCACCCAGCCAACAGGTGCGAATGGTGACTCTGGGGATTGTGACCAGCAGCCAGAGGAGGTGGGCGGGGAGCCGGAGAACTGGTCTAGGCTGCAGCCAGAGAGGAGTGCTGGCCTGCTGCCGGGAAGGAAGCAGGGGCATGCGGCCCAGTGCTGGGAGCGCTGCGGTCCCAGAGCCCAGAGCTAGCGGAGCACCCGAGGGGAGCTGCCCCTGGCCTTAAGCGTTGACTTCTGGTCCATGATTGAGCGAAAAGCGACCTTCAAGCCCCTTGCCAGCAGTGCCGTACTCCCCACCTGGGACTTTCCCACTTTTGGCCTTCAACCCAGCGGAGCACTCCCTCCTTCAGAGGCGCAGCCAGGACAGTGTTGGTGAGGACCCGCGACTGCCCAGAGGCGGCAACGGACTGTCCTTGCTGATGGGCTGTAGTCCTTGTTCACCCACTATTGGGTCCACCTGAGTGTTTTTGTGAAAGAAAATCCAGGGGAAGAGTTTTAGGATTTTGTTTGTTTGGCTTTTTTTTTTTTGGGGGGGGGGTGTGTACCGGGGATTGAACTCCGGGGATACTGCGGACCACTGGGCCACATCCCCAGCCCTTTTTTGTATATTTTATTTAGGAGACTTGGGGTCCTCATTGAGATGCTAAGTTACCTCGCTCCATTGCTGAGGCTGGCTTTTGAAACTTGGCATTCCTCCTGCCTCAGGCCTCCCAAGTGCTGTGGGATTCGGGGTGTAACACACACGGCACCCAGGCTCGGCTTCTTTGTTTGTTGAATTTTCTTTTTTTTGGTCCTAGGGATTGAACCTGGGTGCTTAATCCCACTGCGTCACACGACCCCAGCCCCACCTTTTTATCTATTATTTAGAGACAGGGTCTCACTGAGGTTGCTTAGGGACCTCACTAACTTGCTGAGGCAGTCTTTGAACTCACGATCCTCCTGCCTCAGGCCTCCCGAAGCCCCTCGGACTTACAGGAAGGGGTCCCTTTTGGCTTGTGTGCCACTGTGTTCCAGCTCAGGAAGAGCTTTATTGGCGGTGAAACAATAAAAATAAAGGAAAAAAAACTACCAAAAAAAGGCACAGCCCAAGGTGCAGTGGCAGGTGAGGAAGGGACAGAGTGGGCGGAGAAAGCTCCTAACTCAGGGACCCAGTGGCCACCAGGAGGGAGAAGGTGGGTTCAAGCCACAGTCCTGCAAGGGAACATGCTGCCTAGGGGGCTGTCTAGGCACGCAGGGCGGCGCTTGTCCAGCTGGCCTGGCGCTCCCAGCTACCCTACCCCTACATGCCCACGAGGTGCAGCGCAAAAACTGATTGCCCCCATCTGCTGCTCCTCTCTGGCACCGCATCACACCATGCATGCCACAATGCCAAAGCCTACCGGGTGTGTGTGCCAGCAAAACTGGCCCTGGGCAAGCGGTTGGTTTGGACAGCCTGGGCTTGCATAGGTGTGTGCCCCAAAAACTGGGAAAACCACGCACTCCTCTGAGGGGTCAGGACCCCATTGAACTGCCTGTGTTCACAACGGAATACATCAGTTCTCAGCTTCTGTGGCTGGTTGGAAGGCTGGCACGTGACGCTGCCAAGCCTCTGTAGCCTAGAAAGCCCCTGAGTTGTCAGCAGCTAGCAAACAAGCAGCAGTGCAAACCAGAGGCAGCTCTGAGGGTCACAGCCACGACAGTGAGTCCTGCAATAGCACTGAGCTGCTCGTGGTTGGCCTTGCTTTTGGGTGGCCCTCCGTTGTGGCAGCCTCGGGTGGGCAAGCCCTCCGTCGGCAGGGACTGTTCCCTCCAGCCTTCAGCTTCATTCCCAGCCAAGGTGAAAGGGAGCAGCCACCTGAGCAAGGGGATGGACTTGTCAGCAGGTCGCCACTCAGGGATTCTAGTCTGCGGGGGTCTGTTAGAAGCACGAGGCCACTGACTCTGTTAGTCCCGGCTTATGCTAATCGGGGTCTTGAAAAGAGTACCACACCTTGGGCTTAGCCCTTGCAGTACCGGTCATGTCATACCCAACTTTCCGTTTTTCCCACCACTTGTGGGGAGAGATGGCGGGCGGTGGGGGTCGTTGGGACTGGAAAGGCCCCAGGGTTTTCAAGGCTGCCGGGCTGCATGGAGCAGGCGTTCCACCATGGGCTGGGGCTTGCCTCTGTGCAAAAGGCCAGCATGACCTGGCTCACTGCTGTGGCCATTGTGGGTTGCACCAGGAAGCCGGGACACAGTGCCTGTTCTGGGCCTAGGGGCAGCAGCATGTTGTAGTCCAAGTTGCAGCTGGGACCCTGTTGCCCTTCCGACCAATCCAAGGGTGCCCACCCCACCCCACTGCCCCGGTGATCAGGGCTTGGCCCTTCAGAGGGACTTTGCCCCCAACCTCCCCACCCTCCCGCAGCATTCCCACATCAGCACAGACTGGCCAGGGGGACCTGGGCGTGTGGTCTGAGTCTTACTTCCTGCCTTTCTCTACAGGGAGAGGGCCGCCTCATCCCCGGAGGACCACCGGACTCCTGCGGAGGAGCCCACGGCGGACCCTCCAGGAAGCCAACCTGCGGGCCCAGAGAAGCACACGGGGAGCAGCTTCTGCAGCCCAAAACTCTGGGCCTCAGTGATGCAGACCCCCAACGGCCGCTGGCCGCTGCAGCTAGGTGAGAGAAGCCCTGCGCACCAGAACCAACAAGCCACCACGGCTCAACAAAACACCTGGCCCTCCTCACTGAGAACCTTGGTGTGTCTGTTGTCCTTCTCCACCACTGGACTAGTCACATAATTCTTGTTGCACAGCAGTAGTAGATGATACATAATCATATGCTAGGAATATTGAAATCCAGGCTGGGCGTTCATGCAGTTTAAGATCCATTTACCCTATGACTTGGTGCTTCCCAAATGCTCTGGTGTTACACATTGTTTTGCGAGAGTGCCTATGTGGACAGATACTCGGGTGCCGACGGCAGGGGACGCGCACTCTAGGAAGACGTCTGAGCGCGCTGTGGCTGGGGTTTGTTGGTTAGAATCCGTACCGTGTACACCGTCAGAATAGTTGGGCACTAGGTAAAGTTAATGTCTAATTGACATTATTTGAATAAAGGATCCTGGTGGTAGTTTTTAGATAACAATAACCTCCTGACGATGCACTCAGGTCATGCAACCCATTTAAAGACACACTAAAGGCAACATTTTGGTTGTTAGCATTTTGGAAAATGGAAGTCTTCCCACCTCCATCATCTTTTGAAGATTTTGGTTTCTTTTATAAAATTTGAAGCTCATTCTTTGCATGTACTTAATGTATTGGTAAAATTTTTTAAAAGAAGAAAAGAAAAAGTCCCTGAGTCACTGAGGAACCTCATGCACAGCTGCTGGTTAAGGGGCTGAGAGGATGAGGGCTGAGCATAGGGGCCACTTAGCCTGTCCACCTCCTGGAGGCACAGCCTGCACCCCCGCAACTGAGGTGGAAGGAGGCAGCTGGGCCGGCCAGCATACGGGTCAGGACTGGGAGGGGGGGGACACACTCCTAACCTGGGGAGGTCATGCTTGCAGCGCCCATGGACACCACCCTAGGAGAGACCATGTTGCCTCCTCGGCATGACAAAGAAACTTGAACTACTGAGAATGGCTTTTGAACGAGCTAGTAATGAAGGTGACCTGGTACAATTCAGAAGCCATGTCGTCCCGGGTTGAACCTCATTTCAGGACCTGGGCTTTGCAGGTGGGGGCGCGTGGAGTGCGGGCGGGGCCTCCTCACTGGCCGGCAGAGGGGCCCAGGTGCCAGGCATGGCAGGCCCTCAACCCTCTGCACAGCGGCAGTACTCCAGGGGCCTATCCCGCGCTCCTCCTGTCCCCGCAGAGTGGGGAGAGCAGAGGGGGGCACCAACAGCCGGGGGGCTGCAGGGAAACACCTCTGGCCTCTGCCAGACTTCACCTCCCCTGTCCAGCACAGGACCCTGAGGAGGTAAACTGTTTCCACCTGACACCACGTAACCACACGCTGTCACCAGGGGTGGCCTTCAGGGACAGGGAGGCATGGCGAAAGCCCCAGCACAGGGACCCACCGGAGGATTTCTGGCTTTGTCAAGGGTTCACCTACGGAGCCTCAAGTCAAAAGCACCCCTACCTGGAGTTTAAGCTAGCTGCTCAGAAAAAATGGAAGGAAGCTGCCTGGGGCGTGTCAAGGGCAAGCCGTCCTCAGAAGGGCCACAGGGTCTCCAACACGAGAAGAGACCATGCCTGTGAATGTTCACGTAAGCGGGCTCTCACACCTCAGACCCTCCTGCGCAAAAGTATTGCGGCACCAGCCTGGCCTCTACGGCTAGCAGCGGTTCCACTGTGGCTCCTTGAGCTGACTAAGCAGGTCAGATGCTGGCTGGGATCCACCTGTCGCGCGCCTTGAAAGCGATGGGCCTGCCTTGGAGCCGCGAAAGCCGCGGGCGGAAGAAGTTCAGAGGCAGCCTGGAAACAAACCGGATCTTTATTCTGTCAGGTTTCTCTCTCTGACTCTACACAACTCTAACACATACCACACACCAGCAAAACAACCCAACTAACCAAAATGGCCCCGACCCGCTCCGGCGCTCGGCCCAAGTCTCTCGAGATCCCGGGCCAAGTCTCGTGAGACTACGAGAGGGCAGGCAATGTCCAAAACTCACATGCCCACGAAGTCACACCGCAATCATAGCCATCTCCCCAATCAGGGCTCCTGCAAAATACCTTAGTGGTGACTTCCCCCCCCGTCACGGGGAAGCAGCCCTCTTCTTCAGTTCTGATATTTGGGGACTGGAGTAACCAGCAGGAAACGTGGGCCAGGTTGTCTGAACTGGCCAGCCTTGGAAAGCGCTTTTCGCCTCGGGCTGGGCCTCAAAGTGTCCCAGGACTCCAACTCGGGAATTCAAACATGTCGGTCAAAAGAGGAGATCACGGTTCCAAAGGCACGTGGGAAGACAGTTGAGAGTGAAACAGTGGAATTTTGGAAGGGACCGGGAGCAGTCTCCCCCACTAGGCCACGCCACAACACAAACCCACCCGCGCGCACACCTGCAATCCAAAGTGACTCTCAAGTTCCAGGCCCAGCCTCGGAGCAACTCCGCAAAGGCGCGCGTCTCAGATAGCTCTTGAAGGTGCTGGGGAATGCAGCTCAGCGGAGGAGCCACTTCCTGTGCCTCAGAAGAGAAAAAGAAGAAAATAGCAGTGAAGCAGGGACTTGTGAGGAGCGATGCACCCAAGCAGCCAGACATAGCCATTGAGCCGCAGGCCTTCGCTACAACAGAAACAGGTGGCCTCTGGGTACTCCACCCAGGAGCTTCACAGGAGAAAGACTAGTTGTGGGGTCAGGGGGTGGTGCCCTACCTATACTCAGCACGTGAAGGTTGAAGCCGAAATGAGCAAAAAAAGAAACAGGTAAGCTGGCAGCCCCTTCCAGATGGGGCAGAGAGGATGAGCCAATCTCACCAGGGTGGAGGAACAGAGAGCCTGGGATGAGGTGTTGGCAAGTGGAGGTCTTCAGGGCGGAAACAGAGAGGTGTGTTGACAGAGTGGACACCAAGCAAGATGGACCTCCACCAGTTTTGACCACCAAAGAGAATGACCACCAGAGGACAAACCACCTGAGAGTGACCTCCAGAGAGAGTGACCACCAGAGAGGACATCAGATTCGGGGAGAGTGACCTCCAGCCGTGATGGCAGCATCTCTGCAGCTCCTGGAGTTGACCTCAGGACTCTGTGACCCCCTCGCAACAGAAGGAACCATACCTGCAATGCCTGCCTGTTCAACGGTGGCTCTGCCACTGCCAGTAGATACCTCAGAGGTGTCCCATCATAGGCCTAAAGCAGTGCAAGGCATTCACCAGGACATAAGGCAAGCTTGGCCACCCTGTGCTGGTCCATTGCTGACGGAGGTGACCGTTGGGCTCGCTAACTCTGTTACTTGGTAGGGCTTAACAGGAAAGCTCTGAGCGTAATTGCCGAATATCATAGACCGATTCTGTGGACCCACAGTTACTTTCATCAGCAGAAGAAGTGGCCCCTGATGTTAGGGGAATTCCCTCGGAGGCTCCTCGCGCCCGGAGCTGAGCTTCCCACAGCACAGTGTTGCTCCCTCACTTCTTCCTTTCCACTGAGGCCCCCATGACAGCTCTAAGACCATCTTTCCTTCCGCAGGGACTGAGGCTCCAACGAGAGAAGGGGCTCTGTGGTCTTTCACCTTGGTTGGCGTTCTCCAGGTGTCTTCAGAGTGCCTGGTATCAAGGGAGACCGGCTACTAAACCGTGTGATTCACAATCGAGTCACAATAGCTCACAAGACACGTTGTGCTTTTCCTACCTCACACCTACTTAAATCCTGGCTCTGCTCCGCCAAGTACTTGTTTTGGTGATGTGACGGTCAGAGCAGCTTCAACATTGTCACCTCCATATCAGCACTTCCTTTTCCTCTCCACGTCATGTCCACAACATGGCCTCTGGCTACTGGGGAGGTTGAATGGGCTCTAAGGTGTTCTCTGGGGGTGTCCATCCATCATACACCAGCCACCAACCACAATCCCACCACCACCCACAAAGCAATCAACCACCAAGAACCACCAGCCCACCAGGTCACAATGACACAACCTACCACCATACCCCAGTTTCTATGTACCAACCCACCAATCCACCATTCTTCCATATACCCAACCATAACCACATCCACTATCTACCAGATATAGCCAATCAACAACCAACCTCTCCAACCACCCAGGCACACCACACCACCAATCATGAACCACAACACCTTCCAACCTCCAGCCAACGAACATACCTACCTCCATACCCCTATTCTGCTTGATACCAACCCCCATCCTCCATTCTACCATATACCAACCAAACCACCATCCATTATCTACCCATATACCAATCAACAAACCAACCACCAGCTAACACACCACAACCACCAACCCTCCTTCCACCACCACCACTCACCACCCACCAACACCAACCACCACTCTTGGCCAACCACCAGGCCACTAGCCACCACCCTCCCTGCACAAAGCCACACGACCCCCAGCCACTGTCTGCCACTAACCACATGCTGGTCTACTTGGTGAGCTCACGTACCCTTTCTTCAACACACTTTAGGTTACCCAAGGGAACCTGAAAGGTTACCATGGACCTTCTAGACACAAATCTTCTCCCAATCATTTCGCCAGTGTGGCTCCAAACTTAGCAGTTGTCTTACTCTAACGATCCAAAAGGATGAATTTGAACCAAAAACTTTACAAAAAACAGAGTAAACTTCAGAATTCTCGTCGGATTTTCTGACACCCCGGATGTCAGAGCACACAAGCTGCCAGCTCTGCCATTTTCACCACTATGACCGTTTCTTGGATGTCACCCGGCCTCATGGTTTGTCATGGAAAAGGCGAGCTCCAGGGGAAAAACAGTCTCAAGGGAAGGTGACCAGAGAGCGACAGAAACAGGAAATTGCCCTTCACCCCTTGAAGGGACGCTGTTGACCACCTGGACTCATCTTCAGAGGTTTCTCAGGGCACCAGGTGAGCACCATCTACCTGGAGAGCAAAGGCCCTCTATCCTGAGGGTGGCAGTGGCTGAAGGCCCCCACCCAATGCCCTCCCAATGCCTTAGCCCCTGGAGGGAAGCTGCCTCCCTGCCCCTAGAAGCCGAGGAGGAAGGGGCTGGTCGGCATCTCGGCGGTCTCGGCTAAGACAGGGACTCCTCAGTCAGGCCCCAGGCAGCCGCCCCACATCACCCTGCACAACTGTCACATTTACAGCCAAGTGCAGGTGGCAGCCGAGCCCCAGAGGAGGGGGTGGGGCACCTTGCTGCAGACCTCCTGCTGTGCCTCGTGCTTTTTTCCTTGGGGATGGGCAGCCTCTGTTGCCCCCTGGCAGGTGTGACCTTAGATGACTGGACGAGGACCTCGGTTTGGCTGTGGGCATGGCATTTGTCCTTAGAGGGCCAGGGGGGTCCTCACAGGTGAGCCAGAGAGACAGACCTCAGCACCCCACGTCACTGCAGGGCCTTGCTTCCTCTGTTCTGCACAGGAATTGGTGGGGAGGAGAGAATGACCACTCATGGGTGCCCACCTGGCTGGGTAGGTGCTAGCCAGCCTTCTCCAGGAGGGGACCCACAGAAGATGCATTGTTTTTTATTTTTTTAGACTTATCGATGGATGCAATACCTTTATTTTTATTTTTTTTTAGGTGGCGCTGAGGATAGAAACCCAGGGCTTCACCGTTGTGGCGAAGGCGATCACTCTTACCACTGAACCCACAGCTCCCAGCCCAGAGGAAGCATTTTTTACTGCACCCAGTACACACATTTCACACCACAGGCCACACATAGTTCACCACCAGATGCACACTTGCATATATACCATGTGCACACTCAATTGTCCATACCACAGGAAACATAGTTTGCACAGGTGTGACACTCCTACTTACACACATGTACACACTCATGTCCATACCATAGGCACACAGTTTGCAACCTTGCACACTCACATTGACACATACATACCCACACGCTGCACATGGTTCCACACCTTGCTACATTGCATTTACCATACATGTACAAACACTCGTGTCTACACCACAGGAAAACAGTTTTGCACCTGTGTGCACTCATACTTACACACATGTACATACCTCATGTCCACACAATTGGCACACAGTTTGCCACCTTGACACAATCACTCACACACACATAGTAACACATGAACGTGGTTCACACCTTGCCACTTGCATTACACACATTGTGCCACACTCATGTAAACCACCACAGGACACAGTTGGCCCATGTGATCGCAACTCATACTTACACGTACACCACTCGTGTCCACACCGCAAGGCACATGTAAGTTTACACTCACATTTGACAACTGTACACCACATCCCAGGACCACAGGCACACAGTTTGCTCCCTGCTCACTCTCACTTAGGTACACACACATGCACACACATTCCATAAGCGTTGACTGTCTCCCTTGCTGGAGTGTGCAGCACGCTGCCTCTGCTGCTTACCTCGCCTCTGGCCTTCTAGCCCGAGGGCTCCCACAGAGCACAGAAAAGGCTCACAGATGCCAGTGCAGAGTCTGCGGCGGTGTCTTAGGGCTCTTGGTCTTTGACACTTATTGAGATACGATTTGTATGTGGAACGAAAGTCACACTTTCATATGTGTCACAAGCAGTCAGCCATCCTGACAATCTCTCAAACACTGTCCCTACCCCAGGAGGCAAACCCATGCTCGCACCTGTCCTCTCCTTCAGGGTGCCTTTTATCTGCTGGCACAACACAGGTTTAATCTCACGGCACGTCCACACAGCTCTGAAGCCGCAGCAGACGTCCTGCTGTCTTGGCTCCTGGCACCCCTCGAGAGCCCTGGTCCAGGTGCTCAGGACGCCAGGCACAGTAGGCTTCGAGGCGACAGTCCCAGGAGCAGAAGCCAGGCCCGGCCCGATGTCCACCCATGGCCAGAAAAGACTGGGGCCAACACCACCATTCACGCAGGAGCAGGCGCCCTGCCAAGCCTCGGAAGCCACAAACCGTGAATAGCACACGCGTGGTCCGCGCAGCGGGCCGATCTATGACACGACTGAGGGTCTAGTCACTGACGGCACTCAAAACCCGTGCCAGTTGTGTTGTGGGGGTGGGGGGCGAGCCAGCCTCACGCCCAGGAGAAGGGCGGCCTCTCACGCCTCCCGGAGGAAAGACGGGTGCTATGGGTAGAGTTGCTTGTAGACATGTGTGTGTTGTTCTGCACCTGTGTGTGCTATTTTGAGATGGTAGTGTGTGGCAGTGCGTATACAATTGTGTCTACATGTGTGTGTATCTGTGGACATGTGTGAATGTGTGAATACACAGTCTGCGTGTATTTGGTGTGTTTGGTCAGAGTGTAATGTATACGTGTGAGTTGCAAGCTGTTGTGCACAGTGCTTGTGTGTTCTGTGTGCGGTGTGTTCTTGTGTGTTCGGGGAGGGATTTAGTGCCCACCCTGCCGGCGAGCCACAGGGTCCGGAGCGGAGGAATGGTGGCCCAGGCTGCCAGCCTCGGCCTCCGCTTCTGGCCCTCGGGGGCAGCTGAGCTGCTGGCTGAAGGAAGGGAGGCGCCTGAGGGCCGGCCTGCACCTGGGGAGGGGCCCAGCAGCACGGGCAGCAGAGGGCCAAGGGCTTGAGTGCAGGGGCCGAGCAGGGGACGCACTGCCCTGTCAGAGCCATCTAGCAAACGCAATCACTCCTCTAGCACTCTCTTGGTGGGTGGGAGGTGGAGGTGGGGCTGGGCAGGGTCATGGGGGGACAGTGCTGGACATCGAGAGCGGTTCCCTGCCCCCCAGCAAATCCGGCCCTTACCAGATGCCTGGCAGCCTTGGGGACGTTTCCCCTCTCAAGAGGAGTAGACTCATCCCTTCAACCACAAGTTGCTTCACCGTGGCTGGGGACAAGGCACTCTGTCTCCCCAGGAACTCTCACCCTGGGCCAGGGGCCAGGGTCCTGTCTACCCGTGCATTAGACTTCACCCGCTGGGATGCGGGTAGGGGACAGCACTTCCTCTGTGCCCGGGAGAACGGGCAACGGGACCTGGAGCCCCTTCCCACGTGGAGCCACGGCTGACGCCACTCTACCCTTCCGGCACAGGGCATGGCTCCCACGCCTACAGTGGGCCAGGGTGCGGCATGGCCCCCACGCACTGGGGCCGCGGGCACAGGGCTTGCCCCTCGCACCAGGGGCAGGGACACAGCCAGGGCAGCAGTGCGGGGGGGGGGGAGGGTCGGCAAGAGTCCACTAGCCAGTAGTTCCATGGCCTCCTCGCCACTTGGACCCTCGGCAAGGCACGGCAGAGCCAGTGCGTTGGCTTGCCCAAAAGAGGACCGGGGCCATCCATGGAGGGCGGACCGCCCTGAGCAGGGGACCCTGGCACGAAAGAGCAGGACAGGACAGGGTGCAGGGCAGGGCGCGCAGGCAGCCAGAGCCACAGGCACCCGCGCAGGAGCCTTGCCCCAGATCTTCAGGATGTGGGTCCTTTGTGCTTTTCAAAGGCATGAAAAGAGGACTCGATTTGACAAGTTCTGCTGCGGGCAGCGGATGGCTGTGTGCGGAGGAGGCTGTTGGGGCAGGGCCGGCCAAGTGCCCTCGGCAGGGTTGCTGCGCTGCGGGCTCAGGGGGGTGGGTGGAGAAGGGGGTCCAGCAGATTTCGGAGCCACCACTAAAGGCATCCCTGGTGAACACCTGTGCCTGCTCTGACGTGGAAGGGCTGTGTTCCAATGCCCCGTCACCAATGGAGCCCCAGGGCTCACCTATAGGGATCCTACATGCACTGCAGGTCTCAGACGGCAGCCTCCCGCCCAGGGCTGGGCGCTCCCTGGATGTAGGACTACCAGAAGCCTAAAGCAGGACGTGTTGGCCACCTAGCCCCTGTGCCCTGTCCATCACCTAAGGACCTCAGGTGCCCTGGAGAAAGAGAGCTTCAAGACCCGCCTTCCATTGGCAGAGGAGGACCAGCACGGTAAGGACATAGAGGACTCCAAGCCACAGGTGAAAGCCCAGATTGTCCAAGCTGAGCCAAAGCAGGCACTGAGCCTGACCCTCTGGTCAGCCTGGATTGCCCCCACCCACACCCTGTCTCCTGGACCCTGTGGGTGGGCATGCTTCACAGCTGCCATGAGGGCGCCAGGCTGTGGACGGTGGGAGAGATGCCAGACATTCCCACACCTGCAGCCTCAGTCTCAGGCCTCCACCGGGGGGTGAGACAAATGGAGGCGGGCAGGAGGAGAGACAAATGGCGGGACTGAGGGTCACAGGTTGCCTTGGTTTGCCTCTGCGGTGATTGATGCACTTCACGCAGCTGACCGGGAGGTGGCGGGCTCTCTCCTACAGAAACTCCTCAGGGAGGGCAAGCAAGCAGCTCACAGTGCGCAACGGCACAGCGAAGGTCCCTGCAACCCAGGTGTCTTCCGGATCCTTTTGTGTGTAGTGGTGCTTGGGGATTGGACATCAGGCGTGCGTCAAGGCAGCCTCCACCAGCTGAGAGGAACTTCTAGCGTGCAGGCCAACTCCCAGGAGGTTTCAGCCTCCCGAGCGGGGTGGTGGACAAGGCCATCTTTCGGAAGCCTGAGCCAGGAGCAGCGAGCTCCTGCCTCTGCTGGATGGTCCCAGAAGCGCCCTCAGGGCAGGGACGCTCGGGCCACCAGCTCCACCAGAGACGGCGGCCATTCCGAGGCTCTGGAGAGGGAGAGGAGGGAGGTTGCGTTCCTAGCCCCTGGAGGATGGCTGAGAGGCCTCTTGACAAGGCGCTACCTCCGTGGGACGCCGCGGGGTGGCAGTTGGTGGAGCGCGTACAAGCAGGACGAGGAACCAAAAGAAGGACACGCTGAAGCCACACGCGAGGGCAGCGAGGGAGCGAGCTCTCCTAGTGCTGCAGTTCCTCCCCTAGGAGAATCAGCAGGTAACTGAACAGTGACCTGAACAGGCTAGGCGGAGGGCGGTGACAGAGCCGGACAGGGGACAGTCCCAAGGCAGTGAGCAGCATGCATGGCCCTGCGGGAGCAGGGGGAGGAGGGCGGCAGTCCTTCTCTGACACGCCTTGGGAAACCGCCCTGGATCACCCCCAGGGCGAGGGGAAGCCCAGCCCCGCCAGCCCGCGGCAGAGTCCTGTGCCTGAACCTCAGGCGCCACGGAGACCCGGCGGCGCCCAGGTGGGGCGCTTCCCTCAAAAGTCACCTTTCTGGCTCTTAAGAGGAGCTGGCATTCCAGAAAGACCAGAAGGAACCATTGGCGGAAGCGGGAACTCCTGATCTCAACCACAGGCCCCAGAGCCCACTGGGAGGTGCTGTCACTGCAGGAGGCCCCTTGCCTATCTGCCAGGCAGAAGCCGCTGAGACAAAGGTCACAGAGGCCTGGGTGACTTCCTCCATAATTTAATGCAGCCCCCCACAGTGGGGAGAAGGCCCTGGCAGCCAGTACCAGGTGGGGGCGCTCCCGCTGGGCAGAGGGCGCTGAAGAACTCGGACCTGGGTGTGGAGTTGAGTGGGGGAGGTGGGGAGCGGCCCAGGGGGACAGGCCAGGACTTGCAAAATAGCAGCTCTGTCTGGGCCACTTGGCAGGTCCAGCCCTCACACAGCCTTCAGATGAAGGGCCCCTGCTGGCTTACGTGCACAGCTCGGGGTGCCAAGCCCTGGGTTCCCAGCCTCCAGTGTCCAGCCTAGGGTGTTCAGCCTCAGGAGTTGTCCAGCTTCTGGGTGCCCATGCCATGGGTGCCCAAGCTCAGGATGCGCCCATCCTCCAGTGTTCAGCTCAGGTTGCCCAGCCTCAGGGGTGCCCAGCCTCGGGGTGCCCAGCCCAGGGGTTGCCATCTCCGGTTTGCCCAGCCTCTGGGTCCCAGCCTCAGGGTTGCCCCAAGGCCCATGGGTGCCCATCCTCAGGATGCCCATCCTCCAGTGTTCAGGCCTCAGGATGCCAGCCGGGTGCCCAGCCTAGGGATGCCCAGCCTCGGGGGGCCCAGCTCAGTCAATGGCAGAAGTTCAGCTTTGGACTGGCTGGAGCACAACACTACCTGGGACGTTGGGAACAAACAAAGCACGGGAAGGGTAGAAGGCAGCAAACATCGCAGTTCCTGTTGTGTCAGGACTGAGTTCCATTGTTTTACTCACAGCACAGAATCACTTTGTTAAAGGTCCCTCTCACCACCACTGCCAATGCCAACTCTGCATGGCTTCTGAGGGAGGAAGCCAGAGCTGCAAGGGAGTTCCAGTGCTGGGCCGAGGCAGGGCCGGGCAGGCAAGGTCAGGCCACCTTGGAGAAACGCCACTCCGCCCCACAGCAGAGCGGAAGGCCCCAAGGCCTCAGAAGCCCTGGGAGGAGCTTGCTGGGTCCCCACTGTTCTTCATATTTTATGAAACTGTCATCATGGTGACAGTCCTGCCCCAGGCGCTTGCAGGCCTGGTTGCTGCTCTTGTCCTCACAGGACACCCTCCCCGCAGCCTTGCACCCAGCTGCCCCAACACGCCCAGTGCCTGCTGCTCTCAGCCTTCTGCCCAGTCAGAGGAGGCTCAGACTTTCACTGGCTTAGAAAATTCCCCAGTGGAAAAAAATCTCAAGATAGGAAAGACAAATAGGCCAAATAGGATCCGACTCAGCACACTGCTGGCCGGAACCGGGTGGGATCTGGCACCGTGAGACCAAAGTTCTTAAACAAACCCCACACGGGAAAACTTGCGGGCTCAGAGGGAGTTCCCAGCTGCCCCGGGATGCTGGCGTCCGAGATTTCATTCTTCGGTCGATTGGACCACGGCCCCTTTGAAGCCTACAGCCTCTGGGGAAATGAGATGAAAAACCAAGCGCACCAGAGAGCGCTGACTGCTCAGACGCTCTGGTCGGCCATCCCCCGTGGCAGCTGTGGCCAAGGGCACAAAAAGCAGAGCAGCGCAACCAGGGGTTGTTTAGGAAAGGGGAACAGGGCCAGAAACACAGGAGGGAAAGCCTCTAAGAAGACATGGGCCAGAGGAAAGGAAGCTCGGTGCTTTTCCAAATGGTCGTGAGGGGAGCTCGGCAGGGCTGCAGACCCACCAGAGGCAATGGTGCACGAACCAGCTCTCTCTGCCCTGCCTTCTTGCCCTGCTTCTCTCTGCCCTGACTGCTCTCTGGCCCTGCCTCTCTCTTGCCCTGCCTCTCTCTCCACTGCCTCTCTCTGCCTGCCTCTCTCGGTGCTGCCTCTCTCGGTGCTGCCTGACATTCTTCTCCGTGTCGGATGTGCAATGGTGGAGGGAGAGGTGGATGCTATGGGGGTGCTGTAGGTGGAGATTAGTTTAATGTCTGTAGTCAGCGACTCGCCCATTCCTAGGGATGACACAGGAAGGGACAGAGATGCACTTGGGACCCACAGGACCAGAACCAGGGGTTAGGACTGCGATCCATGCACCCAGCAGGACCGAGAACCTGCATGGCAACTCCCTAATCACTGAACGCAGAGCTGTTAGGAAGGGAACACAGGCCGAGCCACACGGGATGCCCAGCCTCTCTCCCTTGGTGAATAACAGACAAGTGCATAAAGCAGGAAGAACATGAGGGGTTTCAGGAGGAACCGAGCCTGGACACGCGGTACTTCGGCAGAGCCGTGCGGTTCCCGTAGGCACACCACGCTGGCCTTAGAACACATTCACTTTCACACAGGACGTGCTTTCTGATCTAAGACAGAATATAATTAACATCAACAAGCAGGAAAAACAAAATGCTGGCCAGGTGTACCATGTTGCGGGGAAGCAGCACCTCCGTTGCTCAGGGGCTGGAGACGATCACGAGCTTTCTGAAGGTCAGAATGGCCTCCATCAATCCAGGCGGTGATGCCACGGACAGGCACGGTGCTTCTGCTAGTGGCAAACAAAAGACTTTATGTTAGATCCTAATGGACTAACAGTAATAGATTTTTTAAAATTTTTTTAAGTTGTGGTATGGACACAATACCTTTATTTTATTTATTTATTTTTTAGGTGGTACTGAGGGTCAAACCAGTGCCTCATACATGCAAGGCAAGTGCTTCTGCCACTGAGCCTCAATCCCAGCCCCCATAATAATAGATAAAATAAACTGTGACATTTATGTTTGTAGAAAATTAAAATATACATCATTAAAATAGGACCACAGAAAAGTGCTAGCTAGAAAACGTTCACCACCAGAAAGCTAACATGAAAGAAGGTGGATATTATTAAACAGGTGCTCAAACACAAACAAGAGGGAATGTATGTGCACGTGTGTGTGCAAAGATGGAAGAGGTGCACACCCAGTGTCCACCCGCCGTCCTGGGCATGGAATAACAGTCTTGACTTTTTCCTTTGTGCTCCTCTATTAAAAATCCAAAATTTCTCTGCAAACAAAGTATTGCTTTAGGATCAGGAAGGTAAGTTATTATTTAATAAAATGTTTCTATTATGGAGTTTGGTGCACATTTCGTTTAAACTGATGTCTTTCTGCATTGACAAAGAGTTTTGTTCCTCTTGTTTGTTCAAAAGAACAAGTAAACTGTTCATCTGAATCTCTAATTATAACCTCTGGGGTGGAAAGTTAGAAAGGGAAAGAGAAAAGAGCTCAGAATTCAAAAAGTGGAGGGGGACAGTGCAGCCACAGCTGCACGGATGCCAGAGGTGAAGGAGAGGGACAGACAGGCACAGGTCAAGACAGAGGCAGAGACAGAGGCACGGGGGGGGGGGGGGGGGGGGGGGGGGGGGGGAACGAGGGCGGGCTGGGGTTGAGCTCAGCACCAGGCCCTGGGCTCACACTCACCAGCACCACTCACACACACCAATAAAAAAAAAAAAAAAAAGATGGGTGGGGGCAGAGGACAGAGAGAGAGATGGATGAGGGTCACGATGCAGGGACTGGGGGTGGGCCTTGGCAAGCAGGTGGCCTTGGCCCTTCTTTGTCTGGCTGCAGGTCCACCTGCAGAGCCAGGTGGGTCATTTAAACTCTTGGAGTGGTTCTTTGTCTCCTGTTTGAATTGGACATTGGGACCAGGAGCTGAGGACCCTCTGGCTCCAGTTTGAACGGATCAAATCCCCAAGCAGGGCACGGCCACAAGACCCTGAGGGCAGGCAGGAGGGCATCGGTGGCCCTGGGACTGGCCCTCAGGAGTTTCCAGGTTCCTCCAGTGCCAGACAGGCAGAAACCCTGCCCAGGGAGGGGGGCATGCCCGAGATCCTTCAACGTTGGGAACCTCCCTCGGAGAGGTGGACCTTCCTCACTGCTAGCTCAGGGTGTAGTAGGACGGTCACTCCAATAGTTAGAATGCGGCCAGAGGTGACCGACCAGGTCATCAAGCACATCCTTGACCCCTGCCTCCATCTGTCTCCCATCTCTCAGCAGCCACTCTGAGGACAGCAGCTGCCACACCATGAGAGCACTCTGGAGCGGCTTCTTCAGACCCAGCCCCAGCCCCAGTGCACAGCCTTGGGATGACGCAAGGCTGGCTAGCGCTTAGCCCCCCGGGGACCTGCAGTGCATGCGCACAAACACTGCAGGGGTCAACCTGCAGCGCTGCCCCCAGAGCAGGCAAACAGGTGACGGGAGAGGCCCGTCGGTAGACCCAGCTACCTCGTGGCCGCCTGCGCCTAGCATACCACCATAGAGTGCTCTGCAGTCAGCTAAGGCAGGACTGCACAAAAGCACAGTCGTCTCAGGGAAGCGCTGAATAGGGCAGTTGCTTTTGCATTTCTCCATTTTCTGGTTTGAGGCTCAGAGAAAATGAACTGATTTGTCCAATGGGACACTTCAATGCAGCAGCTGGGACTCCAACAGCCCCCGAGAGAAGCTCAGAACCCCTGACTCCCCAGTTGGCCTGGGGGGCCATGATGACAGAGGTGGAGCTGCAGAAAGAGCATCTGCAGCTGGCGGGTGGCGTGGGTGGCTCCCAGCCTGGTGGCAGCCAGGCTGCCTTCACCTCCTCGCACCCACGCTTCACTCCATCTGGGTCTGTGGTCTAGAGTGCCTCCTCTTCCTGCAAGGACACACGCCAGACTCGGTGGGGGGGCCACACCGAGAGGACGGGCATCTTCCCTCCCTACTTCACAATCTGCAAAGACCTTTTTCCTGATGTGGTCACATCTTCCAGGCGTCACAGCTCATCCTTCAGCTTCATAAGTCATGTCCCGGCCCTACTAGGAAGGTGGACGAGACACGAGCTTCAGTGCACAGCCAGGCCAGAGCGTGGGGAACCCGCCAACAGTGCCAGATCTGCTGAGAAGCCAACCCCCAGGAGCGGACAGTGGGATCGCCTCAGGGAGCCGGTGGAGGGCACCAGATGCCCAACGGCCAACTGCGGTCTCACTGATCCCCGACAGATGCCAAGCACCTTGCGGTCTCACTATATCCCGTGTTGAATTGCTCCTAGCTTCAACTCTGAGGTGGCATATGGAGGAAGGGAATGTCTGTGCTGGGCCTCTCTGGCACAGCCCAGGCCCGGAGATGAGAGGAGCTGTGGAGGCTGATTAGCTGAGATGCAAGCGAGGCCCCGAGTCTAACTCTTGGGCCTGACTTCCACTTCCATTGCCTTGGTGTCCCATCTTTACGGTCCAAGACGACATAAGTTAACCTCACAAAAAAGTGTATTCCATAAGACCACTGCGGAGGCCAAAATAGCATCGTGGGGAAGCGCCATGTCCACTGGGAAGGCTGAACACAGCAGTGGCCCATCTGTGAGCAGGCTATACGCACGTCAGAGGACTATGGAGAAGGACAGCCTTAAAACCGGCAGCACGTCCACCCCACCCCACTAAGGTTGTTCCAGGGGGCTGGCTATGGCTCAGCGGGTTCTTGTAGAGCGCTTGTCTCGCATGTGTGAGGGGCCTGGGTTATCCTCAGCACAC
>JAKELJ010000271.1:0-40499 GCA_025594165.1 Tamias sibiricus
ACCCACATGTGAAATCCCAGTGACTCAGGAGGCTGAGGTAGGAGGATCGAAAGTTCAAGGCCAACCTCAGCAATTTAGTAAGACCCTACGCAGCTAAGAGTGACTCTCAAAATACAAATAATTAAAAAAAAAAAAAAAAGAAAGAAAGAAAGAAGAAGGAAAGAAAGAAAGAAAAAAAAGAAAAAAGGGCTGGGGATGTGGCTCAGTGGTTAAACGCGCCTCAGGTACAATCTCAGGTACAAAAAAATAATAATAATAAATTAATGAACAGCCGCCATGCGCTCCTACTGAGAAAGGAAACAACAACAAAACACAGGCTCTTCTTTTCGCTTCTGGCATGGGACCCAAGGCCTTGCTTCATTAGGCAAGTGCCCTACCGCTGAGCTGTATCCCCAGCCCCGGTATCAGACTCTTCATTGCAGGGGGCAAGCTGTTCCCTCCTGAGATGGGGGTGAAAAGCTGCCATCCATGGGCACCCTGCAGATGAAAAGGGACTATCTGTGACCCTGCCTTCGAGGTTGAATGGCTAACAAACGTCAGGTCTGATTGGAGACCAACAGCGCTTTGCTTCTTGGGAAGAAGTTTCCCAAAGGGAACTGACTCCCATCTAAGGAGGAAGCTCCCAGAGCAGGGCTGCGGTGTTGGGTGTGGGCAAGGTGGAGGTGGGGACGTGACTTCTGGGGAGAAGCCCAGCCAGCCGGCTGAGTCTGGGACAGGAATGATTCTCTGAGGTGATGGATATGTGGGGGTTGCAGGGCTGGGGGGGGGGCGCACTACAGTAGGGAGGTGCACAGGCAGAGCAAGGGTTTCAGGGACAGGCCTCTACCGGGATGGGTGCCCTCCCAGGTGGCTGGACCAATTGGCGGGTTCCAAAACCGGTTCCTTGGGTCCCTGGTCACCCTGGGCCTTATACCTCTGGATCTTTGCCCAGGCTCTCTCCTCAAACTTCACTGCTCACATTGCCCCATCACCTGAACGTGTCCCCGCTGGAAATACGGACCTGTCTTGCAACCCCTCATGGGGGCCTTCCAGAAAGCCTTCTAGATTCCACCGGCCTCCTGCTCCCGTAGGCCAGGAGGCCTCCAACAAGTTCATCTCTCCAGGTACCCCTCCTCGTCTGATCCTGGTGTTCTAGCCCACTGGGGGAGGCTTCAGGATCCGGGTCCTGGACCCGAGGTCGCCAGAGAGGGGTAGGAATGGTGTCTGGCTCATCTCTACACCCAGCACCAAGTGCAGGCCCTGGGCAAGTCGGGTGGCTGGGGATTAATGAAGGGCGTGTTCAGCTGGAACCAGGGTCGCTGAGTCGGGTGGGGCTGCACAGGGACCCTACCTCTGCCGTTCAGCCCTGTCTTCCTGGGCAAATCCATTTGCTCGGAGAAAAGATGTGGAGGCTTATCACTCTGCCTCCTGCGTACTCCGAGGGCCTGCCCACCCCTTAGTAGATTTCTCTACTGCTTGTCACCTCCAGAAATGGCTGGCGAAGGATTATCCATCCTCAGGACCCCTACTCGTACACTCAGCGGGTAGGAGCCCTATTACCTCTGGCTATTGGGCCCGGAACCAGTGCGGTCAGCCCGGGACCCAAGAGGATCACAGTGATACTGAAAGCTCAGTCCTTGCCTCCGTTGCCAATTCAATGAGAAGGACAAAGTTTTGAGAAAAGGGGGAAAGGTTTTATTAATTTAGCTAGCAAAGGAGAAACACAGGGACTCTCATCCCTCTGCCAGGGGGAACACTGGACTTTTGAAAGAGGACTACAAAGGCTGGGATCCAGAAATTATCCATAGATATAATTAATTAGTGTCCATCTGGTGTCCTTGAGAAAGTTGTCGCTCCACTTTTCAGGTTAGGAGTTTGTTCTTGTCATTTTTTTTTTTAAAAAAAAATTTATTTGCTTTAGTTGTACACAATGCAATGCATTTATATTTTACGTGGTGCTGAGGATCGAACCCAAGCCACGCACGTGCTAGGGGTGCGCTCTACCGCTGAGCCACAACCCCAGCCCTTGTCGTTTGTTTTTATTCTTGTGGGCAGTGACACTGTTCCTGGCAGTGAAGGATGGGACAGGCCAAATGTTTTAGTCTTGTTTTCCCTGCTGTTAGGGAAGGAGAGAGTTAAGGGGAAGAGGAAGAAAAGGAAGAAAAAGACAGACAGACAGACATTTTTAAAATAAGCCACCTACCTAGGTGTGATGGAGCATTCCTGTAATCTCAGCGACTGGGGAGGCTGAGGCAGGAGAATTGCAACTTGGGGGTCAGCCTCAGCAATTTAGCAAGATCCTGTCTCAAAATAAAAAAGGGATGGGTGTAGGAGCCCTGTTTGGGGATTGACTTGAATTGCGGTTGACTATGAGCCGTGGAGATTTGGGCATTGTCGCCTGCCTCCCGTAGTCTCACGGGACTTGTTGTGGGATCTCGAGTGACTTGGCCAAAATTGCTGATCGGGTCAGCGCCATTTTAGTGGTGTGTTTGGCGTGTGTTAGTCGTTGTTAGAACCAGAGAGAAAAGTTATCAGAATAAAAAGCTGTTAGTCTCCAGTTTGCTTCTGAAGTTTTTCCCGCGGCTCCGTTGCTCCAAGCGCTTCAGGCGGCAACAGATGGGGAAGAGGCTGGGGTTGTGGCTCAGAAGTAGAGCGCTCGCCTAGCACGTTCCAGGCCCTGGGTCCCATCCTAGGCACCACATAAAAATAAATACATAAAATAAGGTATTGTGTCTAACTGTAGTGGCACCCCGTCCTCCACAGAGAATTTTAACTGGGCTTCTGATTTTAGGACTGTCAGCAAAAGAGGCACTACAAAAGAGTTTAATATAGATAAAGTTCCTATTTTCATGTTGCCCTATTACTTGGCCACTGGCCTGGAAGAAATCAGCACTCCAGGTGCTGGAAACCCCTTTACTTGTTTTTCACAACCATGTATCTAGTGTAGTGGTTTGTAGAAAGCAGTGTGTTTGCAAATGCAAAGTGTGATAATAAAAAGACAGATTCTTTTTTTTTAATATTTTATTTATTTACTTTAGTTGTACACAATGCAATGCATTTATGTTTATGTGGTGCTGAGGATCGAACCCGGGCCGCGCACGTGCGAGGCCAGCGCTCTGCCGCTGAGCCACAACCCCAGCCCAAAGACAAACTCTTTAGCAAGGCCTCTGGCCTTGAGCTGGAACTTCACAGAGATGTCTACGTTTCTAAGATAAGAGACATTACCAATTGGGCTCCATGGTAACAGCTGGCAGGGGGAGGAAAGGGGAGAAGAGGCTCTCCCCTTCTCAGGTGTTGTCCTTGAAGGGTTAACTTGCCCGGAACAGTGAAAGAAAAAAAAAACTGCTTTTATGTGAACCTTCTGTAAACTGTGAACTTCTGAGCCCCTCGCCTTACATGCTGGGTATAAAGTTCTGACACTACCTGAACTCAGGGTTCAAGGGATTAATTGATTACAGTGAAGGCTGTACCCTCTGAACCTGGCTGCAGCCAAATTAAAAACAAAAACAAAAACTGTTTCCTGCTATATTCCGTGCCTTGCCTCATCTGTCCCTACAACACAACCACAACTAAAAAATAAATATTAAAAAGGGGGTGGGGTGGGGATGTGGCTCAGTGGCTAAGGGTCGTGAATTCGATGCCCGGTACAAAAAAAAAAAAAAAAAAAAAAGTATTTCCTCAGACTGTTGTCCACCTGCCCCCCTCCCTGCCCGCCCCAAAGCAAGCAATCCCAAGTTTGAGGCTCGCGGCTTGAGGACGAGGCTGGGGTGCTGCCTGAGAACTCCCGCCGTGCTCTGGGATCCCCAGAATTTCAAGGCTCAGGTGCAGCGAGGGTGGTCGGGATCACCAAGACAGGGCGGCGCGCTTTCAAAGGCACAAGGACATCCGGCCGGCCTCTGCACACAGCCGCGACCCAGGGCCCAGGGTTGCATGCACGTGGATCTGAGCAAACTCCGCAGGAGTGAATCACCAGGAGAAAACCGAAATGTCAATCATTTGAGGCGGGAAGCGTTCCATTCCAGTGAAGGTGAGCCGGGTAGTCCCTTTCTCGGAATGAAATCAGCCGGGGACACGAATCCCTGGGCAGATGGCCTGAAGAAGCAGGGAAGTCCCGAGAAGGGGCTGGTGGCGTCTGGCGAGCCATCCCAAGCTCGACTGGTCCCGGCGTGGCCGAGCATGTGGGAGGCACGATCTCATTCACTGAAGAGTTACTTGTTGAGTGTGAAGTGGGTGCGGGGAACAAAACCGAGTTCTGGCTTTCCGGGGCTCCTGGCTCCGACTTGGAGTCGGAGTCAGCGGCAGTCGCCGCTCCTATCTGGTCTCTGCACGCCAGAAAGTGGGAGCAGAGCCGGGCCTGGCAGCCAGGAGACTTGGAAGCGGTCGCCAGGTGGAGTGGGCCCACGGTAGCCGCGCCGCCCCGGGGAGGGGGCGGAGCATGCAAAGTAAGGAAGGGCGCCTCAGCCCGGGAAGGCCGGAGCCGCCACGGGCAGTTAAAATTCCCCGATCTAAGTAGGTCGAATCGGTATTCTACGCGGGGGTCCAGTGGAGCGCGTGCGAGTCCGAAGGAGACTCAGGAAAAGAGAGGAGGAAGGAGTAGGCGTGGTGGCGCTCACCGCGAGTTGAATGTGGGCGAGCGGAGGGCGGTGAGGGCGAGGGTGGCTGGCTTAGGTATCGCTTCTCGGCCTTTTGGCTAAGATCAAGTGTAGTATCTGTTCTTATCAGTTTAATATCTGATACGTCCTCTATCCGAGGACAATATATTAAATGGATTTTTGGAGCAGGGAGTTGGAATAGGAGCTTGCTCCGTCCACTCCACGCATCGACCTGGTATTGCAGTACTTCCAGGAACGGTGCACCCCCACACCACTTTCGGTTTGTTAAGAGCAGGTTAACTCGGTTTTGGTGTTCTTTTTGTTTACTGGTTTCTCCTTGTCGTTTTCCTTTTTCTGCTTTGCACTTCTTTCTTAACTTTGCATGGAGAAAGCTCTCCAGTTTTCCAAGGGTTGTTCTGAGGCTAGAGGAACCTTTGCTGTTGAGCTCATCAGGAGCCTCCCCTAACCCAGTCGGTTGAGGAAACCTTGCCCTCCTTCCATTTCCCTATTCCTCATCAACCACTCCAGCTCAGAAGGGCTCTACTACCCTCATATCACTGTACCCACCGACCTACTGCCTCTCCTTCTTCCCGCCATCTCTCTTGTCCAAGCAGGCTACTCTCTCTGCCTGGCAGACTCCCGACTCAATTGTCCCTATCCAACATAATCTTTTTGTCTGTCATGATTCCCAGTGATCACAACCACGCAGATGATCCTTCCAACATGCAGGAGCCCTGATTGGGGAGATGGCTGAGAGCGGCGACACCAACACCCTTGCTTGACACTGGGCCTACCCCAGCCATTCTCTCCCGTGGTCTGACGCTGGATCCTGTCCTTAACAACTGCTATAACCCCCATCCACACTCTCCAACCACCTTCTACTCTCCCTCTGCTACCCTTTGGTAACAGGCTACCTTTCACCATTCCTCATCTGCCTGCCCCACCCCCATGGTCCCTCCATCCCCATTTTTACCGGGATTATTTTCCTTGCACATAGCCCTCAGCTCCCTTGCCCCTTTCCTGTTCTGTCACACACACGTGGGCAACCTCTTGAAAGACACAACCAGCCCGGATGGGCTCACCTCACTCCTCAGTGTGCTTAGGAACATAGCTATATGCACATTTGCCATCAGGGGTCCAATGGGCCCTTTTAATTTTTATTTCTTAGATTTGGGTCATTTGGGGGCAATATATGGAAGTAAAATGACTTTAAATTATTTAAAGATTATCAGAAGAACATCAACAGCAGGCTGGGGACGGCAGTTTAGCCATTAAGGAGCGCTTCCCACCTAGCATGAGAGGCCCTGGGTTCTTTTGGGGGGATGGGGGGATGTAAGAGCCCTAATTGAGGAGATAGCTAAGG
Organism: Tamias sibiricus; assembly: GCA_025594165.1. Lineage (NCBI taxonomy): Eukaryota > Metazoa > Chordata > Mammalia > Rodentia > Sciuridae > Tamias > Tamias sibiricus. The sequence continues at coordinate 5,935 of JAKELJ010000271.1, forward strand.
TGGCGGCTAGCTGAGAGCCATTAAGGTGTTCAAGTAGTTTCACCTGAATCTTTTTATGCCCGTGAAACACTGCGTGACACACCTGTAAGCTCGAGCTGTTAGCATGTGTCCTTGTTAAGGCAAAAGGTATTTAACCAGGAGAGGGTGAGTGAGTTGGAGTTGGAGAGGTTGTTGGAGCCGGAGAGAGAAAAATAAAAGAACTTTTTTATTTCCATCCTGCCTCCGAATTTTTCTCCACAGCGTTGTTGCTGCAAGCGGCAGCCGCAGGCGGCAACAAGTGGTGGCCCGTACGGGGAGTTCGGAATTGGCAGGTAAAAACTGAGAAATCTTTAAGGATGGGTGCGAAAATAACAAAAAGCCGAGTAATAAAAGCCTTTTTTGACATCGCTGACTCAGTTTATAGTGAGGAGGAAAGTGATCAAGAAAGCATAGCCGCCGGGCGCGGTGGTGCACGCCTGTAATCCCAGCACTTTGGGAGGCTGAGGCAGGAGGATCGCGAGTTCAAAGCCAGCCTCAGCAATGGCGAGGCACTTAGCAACTCAGTGAGACCCTGTCTCTAAATAAAATACAAAAAAAGGTCTGGGGATGTGGCCCAGTGGTCGAGTGCCCCTGAGTTCAATCCCCAGTACCACAAAAAAAAAAAAAAAAAAAAAAAGAAAAAAAAGAAAGCATAGCCTCCGCTGAGTCAGATAAGACCAGTAAGGATAATATTGGTGTGAACTCAAAAATAACAAAAATAAGAGCTGCTAAAGCTATCAGAGATTTATTAGAAATAGCTGAGGAATACGTGCTCTCAATAGAATCTGAAACTCAGGATGTTGCTACCAGTGAAAGTGATAGTAATGAGGAGGAGCCAAATAACCATGAAAGCACAGCCTCCTCCGCTAAGTCGGTTAAGACCAGAAAGGACCGTCAAGTGGAGGAATATTTTGTGCCCTCTGCTCCCTCATGGGTGGAATCCATTACAGAAACCATGAGGGGTATTTCTGAGCATATGCGTGCCCTTGAGGCAGAGATTAACGGCCTTTCTGAGCGCTTAGGCGCCCTCGAACGCCAAAAACCACAGGAACATTGGGACCTGCCAATATTTGAAAATGAAAATGGGCAAAGGTATCACCAATCCCTAGATTTTAAAACAATAAAAAACTTCAAAGAGTCGATAATGACCTATGGGCCTCAAGCTCCGTTCACATTGAGCATGCTGGAGTCCCTTAACACTTACACTTTAACTCCCTCAGACTGGAAGGGGTTATGCAAGGCAGTATTGAGCGGAGGACAATACCTGATATGGAGGTCACAATTCCAGGAGCTTTGTGTAGAAACAGCTAAAAGAAATGCGACTGCAGGCTTCCCAGACCGTAATGTAGATATGCTAACAGGTGAAGGACAGTTTGCTGAACTACAAACCCAAATGCAATATGATCCTGGTGTATACGCACAAATATACAATGCCGCTGTTAAAGCCTGGAAGACCTCACCAGGAACAGGTGATTTGCAAGGTAGCTTATCAAAAGTAATACAGGGGCCTAACGAGCCGTATGCTGATATTGATGACAAACTTTTAAGAAATGCAGGCAGATTATTCGGGGATGTGGATCAAGCAATGCCCTTAGTCGTCCAGTTGGCATATGAAAATGCCAACAAATATTGCCAAGATGCTATAAGACCATGGAAAAATAAAAAAGACCTTTCAATATACATTAGATTATGTAAAGATATTAATGATGCCTTTGTCACAGGCAATGTGATTGCAGCAGCAATGAGAGGTGCTTCCCCTCAAAATTTCACAAATAGGGCTCAACAAAAAAGTTATACTCAATCAGGATATTCCAGACAAAATTATTATAATCAACCAGGATATTCTAGGCAATATCCCCAAAGAGAAATAAGACCAAGCTCATACCGTGCCCCAGGCCGCTGCCCCAGGTGTAAAAAGGGAAATCACTGGGCCAATAAATGCCATTCTAAATTTGAGATCTATGGAAATGTTTTGTCCAGGAATTCAAAAAACAGGGCACGGGGCCCAATGCCCCGGGGCCCACAAATGTACGAGGCATTAGACGAGGAATATCCTCAAACATCCATACGGATGATTCCTCGTCACAATCCCTCCTACCCATTGACTCCCTTGTCAGAGGGACAAGAGGAAGTGCAGGACTAGACCTCTGTTCCACCGCCCGAATAGTGCTAACACCTGAAATGGGGGTTCAGCTGATTCCTACGGGAGTCGGGACCTCTTCCTCAGGGACTGTAGGACTTATCCTTGGGTGAAGTTCTAAAAGCCTATTAGGTTTTCAAGTAACACCAGGTGTTATTGACTCTGATTACCAAGGAGAAATAAAAATAATGCTTAGTTCACCTAGAGGCATTATCTCTGTTAACCAAGGAGATAGAATTGCTCAGCTGCTTCTCCTTCCCAGTTTCCACAACTCATTCAAGAGTATGCCACAGAATAGGAACAATAGAGGATTTGGTTCCACTGGCTCGGGACCTATGGCTTTCTGGGTTCAAGATTGTTCATGGAGGCCTATGTGCAAAATAAAAATTCAAGGTATAGAGATGGAGGGGCTGATTGATACTGGGGCTGACTCTTCCATCATTAATCTACAACAATGGCCCAAGCACTGGCCTCTGCAGAAGGCCTCAACTAGTTTAAGAGGCTTGGGATATACTAACACCCCAGCACAAAGTGCTGTAGTCTTAAATTGGGAAGATAATGAAGGGCATAAAGGAACATTCCAACCTTATGTTTTGACCAGCTTGCCAGTTACCCTATGGGGAAGAGATATTCTGCAACAAATGGGGGTACACCTCGCAACCAAGCCCTCAGGTGTTAAAAATAAAAATCTAAATCATCATCAAAAGAGTAAAAAATATTTTTTCTAGGGGCCACTGAGAAAACAATTTTGAAAATACCATGGCTTTCTGGTAAGCCAGTTTGGGTCCCTCAGTGGCCCCTATCTAGAGAAAAATTACAAGCGGCCCACCGATTAATCCCAGAACAACTAGAAGCAGGACACATAGAGCCTTCCACCTCTCCCTGGAATTCCCCCACATTTGTAATCAAGAAAAAATCTGGAAAATGGAGATTGTTACATGACCTTAGAGAAATCAATAAAACCATGCAAATTATGGGCCCTACCCAACCTGGACTTCCTACTCCTGTAGCTATTTCAAAAAATTTCCATCTTACAACTCTTGATATAAAGGATTGTTTCTTTCCATTCCCCTACATCCTCTGGATGCTCCCAGGTTTGCTTTTTCAGTTCCTTCTATCAATAATAATGGCCCTGATAAAAGATATCAGTGGAAAGTGCTAACGCAGGGAATGGCTAATAGCCCCACTATATGTCAAATCTATGTAGACAAAGCTATCCAGCCCATTAAGAACAAATACCCAAACCTTATGTGCCTCCATTATATGGATGATGTGTTTTGCTTGCTCACCCTAATCAAGAAATCTTATTTACCATATTCAGTGATATGACAGAAAATTTAAAAAGATATGGATTAAAAATTGCTGAAGAAAAGGTTCAAACTAGATCTCCCATATTTAGGATTTAAAATCATGATACCTTTATTAGGCCGCAAACAATTTTTAATAAATAAAGAACATGTGACCACCCTCAATGATTTCAAAAACTGCTGGGCTGCCCAAACAAGTGTTCAAGAAACTATTCCCAGGCGCAAGACTGTATACGCCTATAAGTTGTTAAAGCTTGAGAAGTTGCCGGCTTCGCCCGATACACTAAGCCTCACTGCTGGACAATTAAAACCCCTCGCAGATCATGAAGATACTTCCCTCCTTGGCATGGCTTATGCTGGGCCATGCATTTACCAGATGGTGCTAGCGCCTTGGACATGTCCACTCATATAGTATTAAGGGCCGCTCACATGGCTACCCAAGCTAAGCTAAGAAAGTCATGAAAACCGTTTGTTTATAAGCTGAGGAGAGCAGCTATGAAGGTTGATTGTATTGCCAAATTTTTTGTCTTTCCTTGTGTCTTTTGAGCTTTTTCCCTACTGTCAAATATTAATATTTTAAAAGGCACTAAAGGACAGCCTCTTAAATAAATTTGATGTATTAATATTCACGTTTAGTATGCTGAAAGATTAATATGGAAGAGTGGTGGGCCTGGGTTGCTTAGTGGTAGAGCACTTGCTTAGACATGCATGAGGCCCTGGGTTCAGTCCCCCCCCCCCCCCCCCCCCCGCACTGCAAAGAAGAAAAAATAAAAGATACTAAAGCAATATTACTTCTCAAAATAACTGCAACCTAACAAAACATTCACTCAAGATTCCACTAATTAATGAGTCTCGCTAGGGCTTTTGACAGTTTTAATTAATTTTAATTACAAGCTTTTGAAACAGTAACTCCTGTACGCTAGCCCCTACCTATGTTCCCTTTGTTAATTGAAATAACGAGGCTCAATTATTAGCAACAAATTGTGTCTCCACTCTCTCGCGGTAACTTCGAAATTAATTGCCTTCCGTTCATGTAGGTTGTCTTTTAAAATGAAACTATTCTCTTGGCCAAGAATTTTACTTTTCTTCCGTGTCCCATGGAAAGAGCTCAACGAAACTAGAATGTTAATAAAGATAATTGTAATATTCAGGTTGCACTCTACTGTCTCTCCTTATCACTTGCTAGGGAATCTTTAAAGCGTAGACACCAACTGCCAATTGCTCACAAACGATCCCAAGTTGTGATAGAATAATTTTGCATCGACGCTAATATTGATTATTATTCTTCACAATATATCACCCACAAGGAAGTATTTTGGCACAGGACCTTTTTAATTGGCGATACATTTACCCATCTTTCCTCTAAAAGTACAATTGAGTCTTATACCTCAATAGTGGCTAAACTGTTTTCTTCAAGGTACTTAAGGAACTTCTACTAAAATATTTGGCAATGACGACACCCCCCGCTACTATTTAACTTCAACCCAGATTCAATCACTCACATGGGTTGAATATTTGTGCTTCCAATGATAATGATCTAGGTGCTTGATTAGCTTGTTGCTCCTACCTTAGAGCAACATATTGATAACCATCTTTCCTTAGATCTCGCGTCCTCGTCTTGCAATCCATAAACAACACATTAATTCCTCTACTATCTCTCTTGTCTAGAGCATCTACTCGCCATATCATGGAAAGTTTCATTATTTTAGTCACCCCACAACAAGGACTAGTTACCTCATGCACACTCTCGCAGTACGATAACAGAAACCCTCTGAGCGCCTCTCTACAATCCCTACACAAAGTTCATCTATCTCTGTTATTTATCAGACACTGCGGTCTCATCCTAATTCGTGAGAAAATCTACTAGCTTTGTGCAAGCTAAACACTCATATAAAGAAAAAATATTATTCGTAATTACTGGTCCACAAATCAGCCCCACAATTAGTTGAACTTGAAGCTATTATATAGCTCTAGAAAGTTTTTAAAGAACAGCCATATAAATATTTTTTCAGAAAGCCCGACTATATTGTACAATGCTGTTCCTTAATTGGAGGCTTTTTTTTGCATGGGTCCAATAGTACCACATACACCAGCCTTTAATTGTTTTTTTATTCAAATTCAAAATCTCCTATGGGAACGTAAATAACCTTATTTATTGGACAGATCACTAGCTCCATACTAATTTGCCTGGTCCCTCTCCATGAAGGTAATCAAAAGGCTGATGCCCTCACTAAAACAATCTTTATATTTTCAGCAGTCCAACAAGCTACCTTGTTCCATTCCCAATTTCATGTCAATAGTACTACATTACAGCAAAGGTTCAAAATCACAAAGGAGCAAGCTCGAACAATTGTGAAGGCTTGTCAATCTTGTGTGACACATTTGCCCAATCCACATTATGGGGTTAACCCAAGAAAATTAATGCCCAATCATTTGTGGCAGATGGATGTCACTCATGAGCCAAGTTTTGGAAAATTGCGATTTATTCATGTGACCATAGATACATGCTCAGGCATGATTTTTGCTTCCTTACATTCTGGAGAAAAAGCTAAAGATGTTACATCTCATTGTCTGCAAGCTTTTGCTGCATTGGGCATCCCCAAAATGCTTAAAACAGATAATGGCCCCGCATATACGTCCTCATCTTTCAAACAGTTTTGCGTAAAATTCAATATATCCCATAAAACAGGCATCCCATACAATCCTCAAGGTCAAGGTATAATTGAATGAGCTAATTGCACACTCAAAATTATGCTATTAAAGTAAAAAGAAGGAAATTGGAAAAATCCTAGGGACAGATTGGCAGTTGCCCTGTTTACCTTAAATTTTTTAACTTTAGATTCTAATGGATATTCGGCTGGAGACAGACACTGGAATCCACACCAACAACATAAACCTTTGGTTTACTGGAAGGATGTTCTTTCAGGTACATGGAAGGGGCCAGATCCAGTATTAATTTGGGGGAGAGGATCTGTTTGTGTTTTTCCACAGCATGAATCCTCCCCAATATGGATACCATCTAGATTAATAAAACAGATACCAAATCAAAAGGACCAAGATGAAGTTGTTGAGGAATCAAGATTAATAAAACAAGTACTGCCGGGCGCGGTGGCGCACGCCTGTAATCCCAGCACTTTGGGAGGCTGAGGCAGGAGGATCGCGAGTTCAAAGCCAGCCTCAGCAATGGCGAGGCACTTATCAACTCAGTGAGACCCTGTCTCTAAATAAAAAATACAAAAAAGGGCTGGGGATGTGGCCCAGAGGTCGAGTGCCCCTGAGTTCAATCCCCGGTACCACAAAAAAAAAAAATAAAAAAATAAAAAATAAAAAAAAAATAAAACAAGTACAAAATCAAGAGGACCAGGATGAAGGTATGGAATGATTCCCTTAAAAGAGTCCTCCAATAAATTCACAATTTATGTCTCATTCCTCCCATCCGGCACGAGAATATCTCTCTTTGGTGTGCACACAATTGTATTTTTTCTTTTTATATATGTCTTTATGTCTGTGTATTTGTCTAAATTTCATGTTAATGTGACGTCACAAATAAATGTTTGTATGTGCGTCTGTCCAGTGTGACGTCACAAATAACAAAGCGCTTATGAAAATTAATAATATAAAAAATTAATTATAAATAAATAAATAAATAAATATGGATCCATGCTGAAGGCCAGCTTCAGCAAAGATGTTAAGTTCTTCCCGCTTGGCACTGAAAGGGAATGTCGACGACAGGAAATATAATCCACACAAGTCAAGCCCAGTGTTTGTAGAAGGATACCTTCTACTGTTCTCATTTTACTTTTTCTCATGTAAGTGCGCGTTTGGTTATTACATGCGCATACAAGCACAGCTATTTCACCATTTCTTCTCTTAGGGACGGGTTGGGGACTTGGGGTACATAAGGGATATTCTTCAGTAAAGAAGATTACACTAAAGGATTACCAGGAATAAACTTATACAAAAAAGATTTTCCCAGTAAGTTGATTATAGGGGGTTTAGTATACCCAGTACGTTTCGACAGTGATTAGCTCAATAAGGCAATTACCATGATACAGAATTTTTCCAGTAATTAACAGTAAAGAATGTTAGGGATTAACTATAACAAAGAATTTCAGTAAATACCTGGAAAGGTTTTCAGGAATCACCTAGGGGAAGATCAGTTATCTCAACTACTGATTAATCTTCGTAAACAGAGGCAGGGGAAGTATTCCTAAAAAATCTTAAAAAGCTAATTGTTACAAAATTCTTTAACTCTAGGTATGCCTGATCATAAAGTTATGTTGTCCTAGTATCTTCTTTAAACTTCAACTGGGCTCATCCTACTGGCTTAGCTAGTTTCTGGCTTCAGATTCCACAGGGCCATTGAACTGGTTTTATTATTGACAATTAAATATATTAGAACCTGGTGGTCATACAATAGAAATACATCAAGACTACAGACAAAAGCACACAAAGTTAATTCTTGGTGGTCGCATAAAGTGGCATCTCATCCGCAAAGAGGAGCCAAGCTCAGACCCCCCGGCATTTGGAGGGAGCTTGGGCTCAAACTCATTTGCATAACCAAGGAAAAACCCAGATTTCTGGATAAGCAGGCGGACACCTGGCTTGATTCTTGGTTTGGAAGAACTAGGCCCACACAGCCCTGAATTAACAGGTTGGGGGTCAGCTCAATTCCAGGTTGGGGAGATCTCAGACTCACAGCCCCGAATTAACGGGTTGGGGTCGAGCTCAAATCCCCGGATGAGAAACCCCACAGATCCAAATAACTTTAATTCATTTAAGTTTAGAGTATTCAATTTGGGTAAACAATTTTTTTTTTTTTTTTTTTTTTTTTTGTGGTACCGGGGATTGAACTCAGGGGCACTCATCCACTGGGTCACATCCCCAGCCCTTTTTTGTATCTTATTAGAGACAGGGTCTCACTCAGTTGCTAAGTGCCTCGCCATTGCTGAGGCTGGCTTTGAACTCGCGATCCTCCTGCCTCAGCCTCCCAAGGGTAAACAATTTAAAAAGTGAAGGTACATTCAATTTTGATTTATAGGTGTCCCTGGGACTTCTCTTCAGCAAAGAATATGACTAATACTGTATAACCTAATATTTTGATATTTGACATAGGATTGTTTATTTGTAATTAACTTTATTTGTTTAATAGCTGATTAATTTGAATTATTTCAACAGGTAATTTCATAGAAGGTTGCTGTGTATGCAGAGACTCGGGGGTTCCAGCTAACAAATTATTTTTCCAAAGTGCTTTTAGTTTTTTTTTTTTTTTTTTTTTTTTTTTTTTTTTGGGTACTGGGAATTGAACTCAGGGGCACTCGACCACTGGGCCACATCCCCAGCCTTTTTTTTGTATTTTAGTAGAGAGAGGGTCTCACTGAGTTGCTAAGTGCCTCGCCACGGCTGAGGCTGGCTTTGAACTCGCGATCCTCCTGCCTCAGCCTCCCAAGTGCTGGGATTACAGGCGTGCGCCACCGCACCCGGCTAGCTTTTCTTTAATCTATCTTTAATGCAGTAAATACCCTCGGTCTTTCTTTGATTTGTTCCGAATGTGATATTTTGCCAGGTTATGTTTGTGGGAGCTCAAGCAGCAATGTGTGTGAGCAGAGATCAACTTTAATTTTCTAATCTAATAATTCTATTTTTTAGTTTGACAACTCGCCTCTTGACTCAGTGCTGGAATAGCACTGCCTTTCCTTTAATACTTGATGCTTGAGTTTCTAGGTAGCGGGCCCTGAAGATTTGCCGGTGGCATTGTCTAGACATAAAAAAGACGGCTGCTGCTAAAGCTGTAGGGATCGTGGTCGCTACAAGCATCCCTGCTGCTCAAGCATCCAACAACCTCACCAGCAGTGTGGCCTCTGCTCTGCATGCATTGGGCCTCCTAGATCAACGTGTTATAACAAGTGGACATTTTGATCTTTCATTATTTGGGACATTACGGTACAATACCTTGCGGGCATTTGTCTAGAGAACTCAGTGCGTTACTTGATGGAACTAAGGGCAGCTGATTTGTTTAAAGACCTTGATATGCTATGGAACTTGGCTCGTCAGCAGAAGGCTTGCCGCCTTAAAGCCGCAGCATCTCCTCACGATTGGACGGCTGTTAGTCAACACACAGTCGATCCTGAAGGGCTCGATTGGACGGCTGGTTAGCCAATGACAGGTAAGATCCCCAGAGGGGGACAACCTAAGACAGGCACAGTTGATCCGGATGATGTCGTCACCCATCCACAGGACAGTCTCATGTGGCCGACATATCAACCTAAGACAGGAGTCAAGGGCACAGCCTTGATTATCCGATGATGGGTAAGAATGTTGGTTGCACATGGACGTCCTAGAGCATCCCCTCTTTTAAAACAAAAGGGGGGAAATATAAGAGCCCTAATTGAGGAGATAGCTAAGATGGTGGCTGAGAGCCATTAAGGTGTTCAAATATTTTCACCTGAATCTTTTTATGCTCGTGAACACTGTGTGACGCACCTGTAAGCTCGAGCTGTTAGCATGTGTCCTTGTTAAGGCAAAAGGTATTTAACCAGGTGAGGGTGAGTGAGTTGGTGGTTGGAGTTGGAGTTGGAGAGGTTGTTGGAGCCAGAGAGAGAAGAATAAAAGAACTTTTTTATTTCCATCCTGCCTCCAAATTTTCTCCCGCGGCGTCGTTGATGCAAGCGGCAGCTGCAGGTGGCAACAGGGGGACAACTGGGGATTGGACCCAGAGGCTCTTTGCCCCTGAGCTACATCTCAGTCCTTTTTATTTTGACAGGGGTCTCGTTATGTTGCTGAGGCTGCCCTTGAACTTGTGATCATCCTCCTGCCTCAGCCTCCTGAGTTACTGGATTACAGGAGTGTGCCACCACACCCTGCCCCTGGGTTCTTAAAAAGAGAAAGTAAGAAAAGGGAAAAAAGAAAAAAGTCAATGGAGAAAACCCACATTTTTTTTCATATTTTTCATACTTGAAGGTCTGTATACTTTAATTTGGCAACATCCTCACAATGCAAGGAACTGCTCATTGACTGTCATGCGTGAATCTGGAACATATGCAGCTTGTAAATACTGACTCCAGATTTCAAATACATCTCTGTTGGGTTCTACCTGACCCCCACTTCTGGTTCTTCTCACACTTGCATTGGCTAAAAATAGCATGTTTTCTAAACCTTCGACAGCTCATAATTTTGTTGAGCTGCAAATCCCAGAGTGAGCAAAATTTATCTAGGATACTGTCCTTTGATAACTGGAAGTCTGAGATTCTCATATAAGCCCTTTGTCGTCCTACCCTCCTGCTCCCCTATCTGTCCTTTGCATTCACTTTCTGATCCTGTCAGATGGCAGAGAGATGTGTGTTCCTCTGTCAACTTTCTTTGCCATCATGGGTGGAGAATAAAAATTTCTGATTTTTTTTTTTTTTTGGTACCAGGTATTGAACCCAGAAGGCTCTTAACCACTGAACCACATCACCAGTGCTCTTTTGTATTTTTTTTTTTTTTTTTTTTTTTTTGTGGTACCAGGGATTGAACTCAGGGGCACTCGACCACTGGGCCACACCCCAGCCCTTTTTTGTATTTTTATTAGAGACAGGGTCTCACTGAGTTGCTAAGTGCCTCACCATGGCTGAGGCTGGCTTTGAACTCGCGATCCTCCTGCCTCGGCCTCCCAAGTGCTGGGATTACAGGCGTGCACCACCGCGCCCGGCCCTTTCCTTTAATACTTGATGCTTGAGTTTCTAGGTAGCGGGCCCTGAAGATTTGCCGTGGCATTGTCTAGACATAAAAAAGACGGCTGCTGCTAAAGCTGTAGGGATCGGGTCGCTACAAGCATCCCTGCTGCTCAAGCATCCAACAACCTCACCAGCAGTGTGGCCTCTGCTCTGCATGCATTGGGCCTCCTAGATCAACGTGTTATAACAAGTGGACATTTTGATCTTTCATTATTTGGGACATTACGGTACAATACCTTGCGGGCATTTGTCTAGAGAACTCAGTGCGTTACTTGATGGAACTAAGGGCAGCTGATTTGTTTAAAGACCTTGATATGCTATGGCACTTGGATAGTCAGCAGATGGGCTTGCCGCCTTAAAGCCGCAGCATCTCTCACGATTGGACGGCTGTTAGTCAACACACAGTCGATCCTGAAGGGCTCGATTGGACGGCTGGTTAGCCAATGACAGGTAAGATCCCAGAGGGGGACAACCTAAGACAGGCACAGTTGATCCGGATGATGTCGTCACCCATCCACAGACAGTCTCATGTGGCCGACATATCAACCTAAGACAGGAGTCAAGGGCACAGCCTTGATTATCGATGATGGGTAAGAATGTTGGTTGCACATGGACGTCCTAAGCATCCCCTCTTTTAAAACAAAAGGGGGAATATAAGAGCCCTAATTGAGGAGATAGCTAAGATGGTGGCTGAGAGCCATATGGTGTTAAAAATATTTTACCTGAATCTGTTTTTTTGCCGTGATTACAATGTGTGACGAACCTGTAAGCTCGAGCTGTTAGCATGTGTCCTTGTTAAGGCAAAAGGTATTTAACCAGGTGAGGGTGAGTGAGTTGGTGGTTGGAGTTTGGAGTTGGAGAGGTTGTTGGAGCCAGAGAGAGAAGAATAAAAGAACTTTTTTATTTCCATCCTGCCTCCAAATTTTCTCCCGCGGCGGTCGTTGATGATGCAAGCGGCAGCTGCAGGTGGCAACAGGGGGACAACTGGGGATTGGACCCAGAGGCTCTTTGCCCCTGAGCTACATCTCAGTCCTTTTTATTTTGACAGGGGTCTCGTTATGTTGCTGAGGCTGCCCTTGAACTTGTGATCATCCTCCTGCCTCAGCCTCCTGAGTTACTGGATTACAGGAGTGTGCCACCACACCCTGCCTGGGTTCTTAAAAAGAGAAAGTAAGAAAAGGGAAAAAAGAAAAAAGTCAATGGAGAAAACCCACATTTTTTTTCATATTTTTCATACTTGAAGGTCTGTATACTTTAATTTGGCAACATCCTCACAATGCAAGGAACTGCTCATTGACGGTCATGCGTGAATCTGGAACATATGCAGCTTGTAAATACTGACTCCAGATTTCAAATACATCTCTGTTGGGTTCTACCTGACCCCCACTTCTGGTTCTTCTCACACTTGCATTGGCTAAAAATAGCATGTTTTCTAAACCTTCGACAGCTCATAATTTTGTTGAGCTGCAAATCCCAGAGTGAGCAAAATTTATCTAGGATACTGTCCTTTGATAACTGGAAGTCTGAGATTCTCATATAAGCCCTTTGTCGTCCTACCCTCCTGCTCCCCTATCTGTCCTTTGCATTCACTTTCTGATCCTGTCAGATGGCAGAGAGATGTGTTCCTCTGTCAACTTTCTTTGCCATCATGGGTGGAGAATAAAAATTTCTGATTTTTTTTTTTTTTGGTACCAGGTATTGAACCCAGAAGGCTCTTAACCACTGAACCACATCACCAGTGCTCTTTTGTATTTTTTTTTTTTTTTTTTTTTGTGGTACCAGGGATTGAACTCAGGGGCACTCGACCACTGGGCCACACCCCCAGCCCTTTTTTGTATTTTTATTAGAGACAGGGTCTCACTGAGTTGCTAAGTGCCTCACCATGGCTGAGGCTGGCTTTGAACTCGCGATCCTCCTGCCTCGGCCCTCCCAAAGTGGCTGGGACTGGAGGGGGGATATTACAGGCGTGCACCACCGCGCCCGGCCTGCTCTTTTGTATTTTGTTTAGAGACGGAGTCTGTAGGAGTCTTGTTTGGGGAGATGGCTTAAATTGTGGTTGACTATGGGCTATGGAGATTTGGGCATTGTCATCTTTTGTAGTCTCACGGGACTTGGCCCGGCATCTTGCGGGACTTGGCCCGAGATCTCGAGTGAGTTGAGCCGAGATTGTTGATCGGGTCAGTGTCATTAGAGCCAGAGAAAAAAGTTATCAAAATAAAAAGCTGTTTGTTTGCAGTTCACCTCTAAACTTCTTCCCGCGACTTCGTTGCTCCAAGTGGCCATCGCTTCAGACAACAACAAGGGTCTCTCTAAGTTTCTAAGACTGGCTTTTGAACTTGCAATCCTTGTGCCTCAGCCTCCCGAGCTGCTGGGATTACAGGCCTGCCCACACCGCAGCCTGGAGCCACAAAACAGCAATATTTAATGAATTTGTCCTGAGGTGGTGATGAGAAGTAACAGATGATCCCTAAGGAGAAGCTGGTTAAAGTTTCAGATCAAGAAAGACAAAAAATTTATTCTGAGTCTATATCGGAACATGAGAAAAGCGAATTTTTAGGGGAATGGTAGGAAGGGAAGAACAAGTGTAATGTGGTAGGTGTCTGTTGTTCTTTTGTGGATCCTCAGCTAGTTGGGTAGCTGGTTTTAGTCTGGAGAAGGATTTCTGAGACTAAAAATAAAGCTACTGTGAAGCCCTTTGTTGGAAGTAGGAAAGGCCTCCACCCATCCAGAGAAAGGTATCTACTAAGACCAGGAGATATTTATGGTTCCGGAAGTTGGCAGTTTGTGAAATCAATTTTGCCAATCAGCTCCTGGAAACTGACCTCGAGCTTGGTGAGAGGGAAATGTTCCTGGTTTAAGGGGGAGTGTATGGATTGGTGCGCTGACATGCAGTGCACGTGGAGGTGAGTTGATGGAGAAACCGTGTGGTCCCTCTGGAGTCAGGGTGAGGAAGGAGGTTGCGAACGTTCTGAGGGCTTGAGGGTTAGGATGGAGATAGGAGAGGATTGATTGTACAGAAGGGGATGTGGGGGTCTGGGTAGTAGATTGGACTGAAGCCAGAAGAGAAGGAGAAGATAGTGCTGCCTCCCTTGCTGTCTTATCAGCCTTTGTGTTTCCCTGAACTATGGGAGACTGAAGGAGCCCCCATTAGGAGAGGCTTATTGCGGTCAGCTGGAAGCCATAAGGTTCCACCTTATAATAGTATGTATGAGACGCACCTGTAACTAGCACGTAGAGCACCGCAAAGCTAAGGTATATAACCGGTGAAAGCAGGTCGGAGGAGGAGAAGAATGAATTCATTCAGTCAGTCATCATCACCTCGGTCGGAAGAAGAGGTTTCGGTCGAGAAGAGAAGAAGAATCAAGCGGCCCAGTACGTAGGCAGAGCGTTACAGAAGAGAAACCAGATAGAAGAAGTAATTCCTGGTCAGAGTCAGGCCGAGGCTCCCGAGGAAGAAAGAAGAAAGAACAAAGAAGAAAGAAGCTCTAAAAGCTAAGCTCTCTCTCTCTCAAAGAAGAAATCTCTCTTTCAAGCTCTCTCTCTTTCTCTCTAAGCTCTAAGAAGAAAAGCTCTATCTTTCTCTCTAAGCTCTAAGAAGAAGAAGAAGAAAAAGCTATCTCTAATCTTTCTCTCTAAGCTCTAAGAAGAAAAGCTCTATCTTTCTCTCTAAGCTCTAAGAAGAAAAGCTCTATCTTTCTCTCTAAGCTCTAAGAAGAAAAGCTCTATCTTTCTCTCTAAGCTCTAAGAAGAAAAGCTCTATCTTTCTCTCTAAGCTCTAAGAAGAAAAGCTCTATCTTTCTCTCTAAGCTCTAAGAAGAAAAGCTCTATCTTTCTCTCTAAGCTCTAAGAAGAAAAGCTCTATCTTTCTCTCTAAGCTCTAAGAAGAAAAGCTCTATCTTTCTCTCTAAGCTCTAAGAAGAAAAGCTCTATCTTTCTCTCTAAGCTCTAAGAAGAAAAGCTCTATCTTTCTCTCTAAGCTCTAAGAAGAAAAGCTCTATCTTTCTCTCTAAGCTCTAAGAAGAAAAGCTCTATCTTTCTCTCTAAGCTCTAAGAAGAAAAGCTCTATCTTTCTCTCTAAGCTCTAAGAAGAAAAGCTCTATCTTTCTCTCTAAGCTCTAAGAAGAAAAGCTCTATCTTTCTCTCTAAGCTCTAAGAAGAAAAGCTCTATCTTTCTCTCTAAGCTCTAAGAAGAAAAGCTCTATCTTTCTCTCTAAGCTCTAAGAAGAAAAGCTCTATCTTTCTCTCTAAGCTCTAAGAAGAAAAGCTCTATCTTTCTCTCTAAGCTCTAAGAAGAAAAGCTCTATCTTTCTCTCTAAGCTCTAAGAAGAAAAGCTCTATCTTTCTCTCTAAGCTCTAAGAAGAAAAGCTCTATCTTTCTCTCTAAGCTCTAAGAAGAAAAGCTCTATCTTTCTCTCTAAGCTCTAAGAAGAAAAGCTCTATCTTTCTCTCTAAGCTCTAAGAAGAAAAGCTCTATCTTTCTCTCTAAGCTCTAAGAAGAAAAGCTCTATCTTTCTCTCTAAGCTCTAAGAAGAAAAGCTCTATCTTTCTCTCTAAGCTCTAAGAAGAAAAGCTCTATCTTTCTCTCTAAGCTCTAAGAAGAAAAGCTCTATCTTTCTCTCTAAGCTCTAAGAAGAAAAGCTCTATCTTTCTCTCTAAGCTCTAAGAAGAAAAGCTCTATCTTTCTCTCTAAGCTCTAAGAAGAAAAGCTCTATCTTTCTCTCTAAGCTCTAAGAAGAAAAGCTCTATCTTTCTCTCTAAGCTCTAAGAAGAAAAGCTCTATCTTTCTCTCTAAGCTCTAAGAAGAAAAGCTCTATCTTTCTCTCTAAGCTCTAAGAAGAAAAGCTCTATCTTTCTCTCTAAGCTCTAAGAAGAAAAGCTCTATCTTTCTCTCTAAGCTCTAAGAAGAAAAGCTCTATCTTTCTCTCTAAGCTCTAAGAAGAAAAGCTCTATCTTTCTCTCTAAGCTCTAAGAAGAAAAGCTCTATCTTTCTCTCTAAGCTCTAAGAAGAAAAGCTCTATCTTTCTCTCTAAGCTCTAAGAAGAAAAGCTCTATCTTTCTCTCTAAGCTCTAAGAAGAAAAGCTCTATCTTTCTCTCTAAGCTCTAAGAAGAAAAGCTCTATCTTTCTCTCTAAGCTCTAAGAAGAAAAGCTCTATCTTTCTCTCTAAGCTCTAAGAAGAAAAGCTCTATCTTTCTCTCTAAGCTCTAAGAAGAAAAGCTCTATCTTTCTCTCTAAGCTCTAAGAAGAAAAGCTCTATCTTTCTCTCTAAGCTCTAAGAAGAAAAGCTCTATCTTTCTCTCTAAGCTCTAAGAAGAAAAGCTCTATCTTTCTCTCTAAGCTCTAAGAAGAAAAGCTCTATCTTTCTCTCTAAGCTCTAAGAAGAAAAGCTCTATCTTTCTCTCTAAGCTCTAAGAAGAAAAGCTCTATCTTTCTCTCTAAGCTCTAAGAAGAAAAGCTCTATCTTTCTCTCTAAGCTCTAAGAAGAAAAGCTCTATCTTTCTCTCTAAGCTCTAAGAAGAAAAGCTCTATCTTTCTCTCTAAGCTCTAAGAAGAAAAGCTCTATCTTTCTCTCTAAGCTCTAAGAAGAAAAGCTCTATCTTTCTCTCTAAGCTCTAAGAAGAAAAGCTCTATCTTTCTCTCTAAGCTCTAAGAAGAAAAGCTCTATCTTTCTCTCTAAGCTCTAAGAAGAAAAGCTCTATCTTTCTCTCTAAGCTCTAAGAAGAAAAGCTCTATCTTTCTCTCTAAGCTCTAAGAAGAAAAGCTCTATCTTTCTCTCTAAGCTCTAAGAAGAAAAGCTCTATCTTTCTCTCTAAGCTCTAAGAAGAAAAGCTCTATCTTTCTCTCTAAGCTCTAAGAAGAAAAGCTCTATCTTTCTCTCTAAGCTCTAAGAAGAAAAGCTCTATCTTTCTCTCTAAGCTCTAAGAAGAAAAGCTCTATCTTTCTCTCTAAGCTCTAAGAAGAAAAGCTCTATCTTTCTCTCTAAGCTCTAAGAAGAAAAGCTCTATCTTTCTCTCTAAGCTCTAAGAAGAAAAGCTCTATCTTTCTCTCTAAGCTCTAAGAAGAAAAGCTCTATCTTTCTCTCTAAGCTCTAAGAAGAAAAGCTCTATCTTTCTCTCTAAGCTCTAAGAAGAAAAGCTCTATCTTTCTCTCTAAGCTCTAAGAAGAAAAGCTCTATCTTTCTCTCTAAGCTCTAAGAAGAAAAGCTCTATCTTTCTCTCTAAGCTCTAAGAAGAAAAGCTCTATCTTTCTCTCTAAGCTCTAAGAAGAAAAGCTCTATCTTTCTCTCTAAGCTCTAAGAAGAAAAGCTCTATCTTTCTCTCTAAGCTCTAAGAAGAAAAGCTCTATCTTTCTCTCTAAGCTCTAAGAAGAAAAGCTCTATCTTTCTCTCTAAGCTCTAAGAAGAAAAGCTCTATCTTTCTCTCTAAGCTCTAAGAAGAAAAGCTCTATCTTTCTCTCTAAGCTCTAAGAAGAAAAGCTCTATCTTTCTCTCTAAGCTCTAAGAAGAAAAGCTCTATCTTTCTCTCTAAGCTCTAAGAAGAAAAGCTCTATCTTTCTCTCTAAGCTCTAAGAAGAAAAGCTCTATCTTTCTCTCTAAGCTCTAAGAAGAAAAGCTCTATCTTTCTCTCTAAGCTCTAAGAAGAAAAGCTCTATCTTTCTCTCTAAGCTCTAAGAAGAAAAGCTCTATCTTTCTCTCTAAGCTCTAAGAAGAAAAGCTCTATCTTTCTCTCTAAGCTCTAAGAAGAAAAGCTCTATCTTTCTCTCTAAGCTCTAAGAAGAAAAGCTCTATCTTTCTCTCTAAGCTCTAAGAAGAAAAGCTCTATCTTTCTCTCTAAGCTCTAAGAAGAAAAGCTCTATCTTTCTCTCTAAGCTCTAAGAAGAAAAGCTCTATCTTTCTCTCTAAGCTCTAAGAAGAAAAGCTCTATCTTTCTCTCTAAGCTCTAAGAAGAAAAGCTCTATCTTTCTCTCTAAGCTCTAAGAAGAAAAGCTCTATCTTTCTCTCTAAGCTCTAAGAAGAAAAGCTCTATCTTTCTCTCTAAGCTCTAAGAAGAAAAGCTCTATCTTTCTCTCTAAGCTCTAAGAAGAAAAGCTCTATCTTTCTCTCTAAGCTCTAAGAAGAAAAGCTCTATCTTTCTCTCTAAGCTCTAAGAAGAAAAGCTCTATCTTTCTCTCTAAGCTCTAAGAAGAAAAGCTCTATCTTTCTCTCTAAGCTCTAAGAAGAAAAGCTCTATCTTTCTCTCTAAGCTCTAAGAAGAAAAGCTCTATCTTTCTCTCTAAGCTCTAAGAAGAAAAGCTCTATCTTTCTCTCTAAGCTCTAAGAAGAAAAGCTCTATCTTTCTCTCTAAGCTCTAAGAAGAAAAGCTCTATCTTTCTCTCTAAGCTCTAAGAAGAAAAGCTCTATCTTTCTCTCTAAGCTCTAAGAAGAAAAGCTCTATCTTTCTCTCTAAGCTCTAAGAAGAAAAGCTCTATCTTTCTCTCTAAGCTCTAAGAAGAAAAGCTCTATCTTTCTCTCTAAGCTCTAAGAAGAAAAGCTCTATCTTTCTCTCTAAGCTCTAAGAAGAAAAGCTCTATCTTTCTCTCTAAGCTCTAAGAAGAAAAGCTCTATCTTTCTCTCTAAGCTCTAAGAAGAAAAGCTCTATCTTTCTCTCTAAGCTCTAAGAAGAAGAAGAAGAAAAAGCTATCTCTAATCTTTCTCTCTAAGCTCTAAGAAGAAAAGCTCTATCTTTCTCTCTAAGCTCTAAGAAGAAAAGCTCTATCTTTCTCTCTAAGCTCTAAGAAGAAAAGCTCTATCTTTCTCTCTAAGCTCTAAGAAGAAAAGCTCTATCTTTCTCTCTAAGCTCTAAGAAGAAAAGCTCTATCTTTCTCTCTAAGCTCTAAGAAGAAGATGAAGAGACAAAAAGAGAGAGAGCTCCGTGAGGTCCACTGTGACCATGAATGTCTATGTGGGGTGCAGAGTCCTCCCCGTACAGGCCACCATGGGGCTGCTGGAACAATCAACGGTCAGTTCCCACTGTACAAGGCCCGACAGGTTTAGGAGCCCTTGGGATGAGGAGACCTACCCAGTGAAAAGAGAGAGAGAGAGAGAGAGACAAAAAGAGAAAGAGCTCCATGAGGTCCACTGTGACCCGTGAAGTCTAGGTGGGGTGCGATCCTCCCCCGAACAGGGCCACCAGTGGGGCTGCCGGACAATCAACTGTCAGTTTTCCCACTGTACAAGGCCTGACAGGTTTTAGGAGCTCTGGGGCCCGGGGCTTACCAATCTGATGGCCGTGGTGGAATGCGTCGGAGCGGCGATCAAAAATGGGTGAAGGCTGAGGCAGTTCCTGGGTGATTATGCCCTTCGGCTCAGACAGGATCCGAGTCACGCAACCAATGAAGGGCAAAACATCACACCGGGACAGCCGTGCAGCCAAAAGATTTATTTTAACAGCCTTCGTGGCAGGTAGCGAAAACCGGAGAAGAGGTGCTCTGGTCGAAGGTCGAAGAGGTGCTGGAGAGGGGACGTCAGGGAGAGGGATTGTGCAAGTTCTGTGGGAGAGGGACGTCAGGAGAGGGGAGTGTGCAAGCTCTGGACAGAAGGTGGGTGCTTGGTCGCACCCGGCTAGGATCTCTGGAGCAGTCAGCTAAAGCAGCCGCTGTCTGGCTGGAGGCTGGAGCTGTCAGCTGGGAGCGGCCGTCGGGCTGAAGGCGATGGGTCTGGAGCTGTCGGCTGGGGCAGCTGCCGTCGGCTGGAGGCGATGGGTCTGGAGCTGTTGCAGTGGCTTCCTCCTCTCTGCAGCGACGAGCCGATGTAATCTGTCTTCCTCCTCTCAGCAGCGACAAGCCAATGTTTGTGTGTCCGTGTGTCTCTCTCTGTCTGATCTGAGTCTCTCGAACAGGGCCTTATATAGGGATTTTCTGGTGGGGGGTGCACTAGAGCAACCCCAACACCATTGGGCTCTTTGCCCATAGCAAACAGGGCGACCTTTAGGCCTATGGCTCTTGCCTGGGGAAAAGAAACATTCTGCTCGGGAAGGAACATCCTGTCTGGAACATCTTGTCCGGGAGAATGAAACAAGGTTGCTTCTCTTAGGGTGTCGGAAAACTCTGAGGGGGAGGGGTAACCTATCTATCAGGTGGCCTTGCTTCTTGCTGAATCTTCACAGAGCATTTTCTCTTGTGTGTGCAAGTGTGAGGTGGGGGTGTGGCTGGGAGCGGGACAGCCACCCCCCATGTCCTTTCTTTCCATCCCTCCTCCTCCTCCTCCTCCTTCTTCTTCTATTTGGTAAGGGGGATTGACCTCAGGGGTGCTCAACCCCTGAGCCACGTTGCCCATCCCTTTTTTGTATTTTAATTTAGAGACAGCATCCTCACTGAGTTGCTCAGGGCCTCACTGAGTTGCTGAGGCTGGGCTTTGAACTCAGGGGATCCCACTGTGCCCAGCCCATCTTTTCTTTTTTAACTGCTTAATTGTACAAAACATTTATTTTTTCCATATTCTTATTGGTAACGTTATAGCTTGTACGTAATGACGGGATTTGATTTTACACACTCATACATGCACACAATATAATGATATAATTTGGCCAATATAGTTCCCCAGTATTTCCCCTGCTTCCGAAGGAGGAAGTGCTGTAGATACAATCCAGGAGTTCCCAGGAAGTGTCCACCCACCTCTTAGACCTGAGACCCCCGCCCCCCCCTTCCCCTCTACTCTACTGATCTCCCTTCGATTTTCATGGGACAATCCTTCCCACCTTTTACCTTTTCCCTCTCTAGTTTCCACAAATCTCATGTCCTCATCCAGGAATCCTACTGGATGAGGGCCCCACCCCTATGACCTCATTTTTTTTTTGAGGTGGAAACTCAAGTTTTTTTAATTTTTACTTGGAGGAAATCTCATACAAACTCTATTTTGAATTATACTAAATGTAGATACATACAATGGTAACACAATACCGAAGGAGCTTAAATGCTCCTCAATAAATAGCATAATTGTTAGAACCTAAATTTAAATTTGAATTTCTGCATTTGATCTCTGATTCCCCTCTGGGTAAGCTCTTCCTTAGTGGCAGTACCACCTCCCCACCCTTACAAATGATAAGGGTGCGTGACCAGATATGCCATTAATAGGTAGGAACATTTGGATCTGAACAGAGAGAATAGTACTGCATGTTACATGTGTTTTAACAAATATTGCTATTTTCTATGATTTTTGCACATATCTAATAGTACTTTAACAATGAATAAAGAATTTAAAAAGTTAGATTAAAAAATAAAACAGTTTGTACACTGTCACCATTAAAAATACAGTTTTTTACAGAACTAGCCAATGTGATGAATTAAGAAAAAATGCAAGGAGAAGGCAAAAGGTTTTGGGCAGACAATATAATTTGATTGTAAATCACGTAAAAACAAAACAGAATGGGAAAATTAATAGCAGATGTTATCTATTGAATAATGTCCCTCCGAAAAAAATATATGTTAAATTCCTAAGCCCCTGAACCTATTAATGTGTCCCTTATTTGGAAATAGTCTGTAGATATAACTGCTTCATGTAAATTCACCCTGAAGTAGAAGAGGCCCTAATCCTTTTTTTTTTTTTTTTTTTTTTGAGGTGGGTCCTTAAGAGAAAATGAGAGTTACTCAGAAAAAGATATGGCCTTGTGAAGGCACATACACAGGATGAGGAACAGTGTTGTTACAACATAGGCTGAAATGGAAATATTGCAGCTGCAAGCCAAGGAACAACCAAAGATCCTGGGCCTCTACCAGAGAGCTAGAAAGAGCCAAAGACATATTCTACATGCATATTATGTCAATGTCCATATAAGCGCTGTGGTAAGACATTAATGTTGTTAATTTGATAAACAATATCTACAGAAACTTAGGATAAGCATCGCTGTGAGTAATACAAAAAAAAAAATGAATCATAATATTTGCAAAAAAAAAATTGAGGATGCATGTTAGAAACAGGCCTTACTAAAAGTTATAATGCAAGTTTAAGGCAATAAAATGACAGAATATTAAAATGAATATGGGGATAAATGATGGTAAAGAATAAATAACTAGTTTTTCCAAATTATTATTGCCTATATAGTAATCATGGAAAACCAACCACAATATAAAAAATAAAAACATTAAAACTAACAAGAATTCATAAGACAGGATCCACTCTTAACACATTGTCTTTCTGGCTCTCCTCTTCTATACATTATTTATTATATCATTCCTACTTACATATCATATTAATAATAATATATAAGATATAATATTATTATATATTATAATATTATTATTTCCTCAATAGCTTGAGTCATTTTTTAAATTTTTTTTAAATTTTTATTTTTATAATTTTTAATATATACAACCCATAGTGCATATATTTAGTATCTTTTTACATACACCTGTTTGTATACAAAGTATATTCGTACAATTCAGGTCTTCAATCATGCATTAAGGAAAATGGTAACCGTCTCATTCAACCACCTTTTGTTTTTTCTTTTTCTCCCCCTCCCTCCCCTCTTGCTTCCCTCCCTTCCCCTCCCTTCCCTTGACTATTCTAGTGTTTCCTCTAATCCTCCTATGTACCCCCATTCCAACAATACTTTGAAATAGCCTCCTTATATCAGAGAAAACATTTGGTACTTGGATTTTTGAGACTGACTAACTTCACTTAGCATTATGTCTTCCAACTTCATCCATTTACCTGCAAATGCCATTAATTTATTTTCTTTTATTGCTGAGTAAAATTCCATTATGCGTATATACCACATTTTCTTAATCCACTCATTTACTGAGGACATCTAGGTTGGTTCCACAACCTAGCTATTGTGAATTGCGCAGCTACAAACATTGAGATAGCTGTGTCACTGTAATATGCTGTTTTTAAAGTTCCTTTGGAATAGACCCAGGAGTGGGATGGATGGGCCCTATGACCTATTTAACCTTAATCTCCTTTCTTAGAGGGACCCAGCTCCAAAACACAGCCCCTGTGGGGGCTTTTTGGCCATTACAACGGCAAGGGTGTTGGCGGTTGGGGGCAGGACACCAACATTCCTATTCACAACAAAAGAAACACCTAGAACCCTAAATCCCGTGGACCCTGGTGGTTGTCGAAGGGGTAACTGTGCCATCACTGACTAGGCGGGCACCCTTCGGTGCTGGGCGTGGCAGCTGACTCATCGATCTTCTTCCCTACTCAATTCATCTTCCACTTTTCCTCGGTATCTGTGTCCATACTTACTCTCTCCAAACTGCCCAACTTCTATGCTGAGTACCTTGCTTCCGGAAAGAGGAATACAGATGTTAGATACAACAAGGAGGCCTTCCAGGAGTTCACAGGATGTGTCCCACACACACTCTTAGACCTGCGCCCCACCCCGGCCTCCCCGGGCCACAGAAGAGCCGCCACAGGTTATGCCTGTGCACCTGGTTCACACCATAGGCCATCCTCCCCTGCCCCTTGCCCTCTGCCAACCGCTTCGCCTACTCTATTCGCCCTGTCATGATATTCTCTCCTCCAGATTGGACTTTTCCCACCAGCAATGACAAAGTTGTGATTGTTATTTCTTTACTACATTAACAAGACCCAGACCTACTTCATCACCCTCTACGCTGCCACTCGAACCATATACTCTCTTACTGGAATATTCCGCTCCAAATGTTATGGTGTCTGGACCCACCAGCTGGTGGGCCAAGGGGCAGCTGCATGTCTACATCCTTTGAAACCCCCTACTGGGGCTTGAGTACAACTTTTTATAGTCAAAAACCACACCATTAATTCATTAAGTGGCATGGTGTGCTATGACGCAAAAACCATAAACAAATGTCATGACATCCAAACTCAAAGAGAAGGGAAGTGGGTCAAAAACGACCCCAGTCCCGGTACAAAGTTAAAGAATGGTTACTAACGTCTGGACAATCATTCTCTGAACAGGGACCACTGTCCCAGCAAACTGGCAACCAGAAAGAGAACAATTTACATTGCCATTTTGTGCTGCTAAACATGCTATGCTAAGTAACTGTTGATGGGTACAGAGGCGGGCTTTCCCATGGGACAAGCATTTCTTACATGACATGGAGTCTCAGGGTAAGATGGAGTCTGTTTGGTCATTGCCCATACAGCCTGGCCCATAACACAAACAGTCGTCTATATTTTTTCCCTCCCAAGTTTCCTCTCATCCTCTCTCTACATTATTGAAATCATCTTGAAATAACGTCACACTTGTCCCGGCATGGTGGCGCATGCCTGTAATCCCAGCGGCTCCTCGGGAAGCTGAGGCAGGAGGATGGCAAGTTGTTCCAGGCCAGCCTCAGCAATTGAGAGAGGCTCTAAGCAACTCAGAAAAAGAAACCTTGTCTCAAAGAAAAAGGCGGAGGATGTGGCTCATTGGTAAAGCGTCCAGCCCCCATTCAGTCCCCGGTACACACACACACACAACACACACACACACACACACACACACTCTTCACACTTATAGAAAAGTTACAAGAATTATACAGAGAACTTCTCTGTACCCTTTACCCAGGTCTGCCAACCATCAAGAGGGCCACATCTGCTTTATTAACTCTCTCCCTTTATAATAGTCTCCCCCGCAACACACACACACACACACACACACACACACAACACACACACACACGCAGGAACACATCCATATATTTTTCCTTATTGAACCAATTGTAGGTTGCACATGCAATGTCCCTTCACCCCCCAAATACTTAAGTGTGTGTTTTCCTGAGAACACGGCCATCTGGAAGTTTGACATGAACACCGTCCTATAAGCTACACTCCAAGTTCAGATTTCTCCAGCTGTCCCAAAGCATCCTTTAAAGACATTTGTTTTCCTGGCCCAGGACCCAGTCTGGGATCCCTTGCTGCACTTAGTTGCCAGTTCTCTTTCCGTACCGTCTTTCACAACACTGACGTTCTTTGAAGACTGCAGGATACTTATTCTGTACAATGACCCCCAGTGTTTGGATCTTGCTCCTCTTTTCGACCTGCCCAGTCAGGCTCTTTGTCACTGGGGAAACCTGCTCTCACAATGTTCCATCTTTGTTGCCGCCCGTCCTGAAGCGCTTGGAGCAACGGAGCCCCGGGAAAAGTTTTGAGCAAACTGAGACAAACAGCTTTTTATTGTTGATAACTTTACCTTTGGTTCTAACAACGACTAACCACAACAAACGCACAGCCACACACCCCACCACAATGTCGCATGACCCATCATCAATTTTCGGACCAAGTCACTCGAAGATCTCCCGGGACAAGTCCCCGTGATACCTACAAAAACGACAATGCCCAAATCTCCACGTCACATAGTCAAAACCACAATTTAAGCCATCTCCCCAAACAAGGCTTCCTACACATCATCATCCCCACCTCCCTCACCGAATCCTTCAGCTGAAGCCTCACAGCGTGCTTACTGGGATTGAGCGTCCCTGGTTTTTTTTTTTGTTTGTTTGTTGTGTTTTTTGGTTACCCAGGGGATTGAAAAGCTCAGGGGCACTTCCTCCATTCCACATGGGGGGTCACATCCCCATGCCCACCCCCCCCCCTATTTTATTTTGGTGGTACTGGGGAATTGAACTCAGGGGCAACTTTGCACTCTCCCACTGGGTCCACATCCCCAGCCCCTATTATTTTGTATTTTATTTAGAGACAGGGTCCTCCCTGAGTTGCTAAGTGCCTCGCCATTTGCTGAGACTGGCCTTTTGAAACTTCGCATACTCCTCCTGTCCTCAGCCCTCCCAAAGTGCTGGGATTACAGGCGTGCACCACCAATCGCCGGTGTCCCCCCCTGTTTCCCTTGAAATACCTTCTGGGTTTGGTTTTCCAATAATACCCTTGCTCCCCTGAATTTTCCTTCTCTGCCCTGTTCCCTTTCTAACGTCCCCTTGACTGGTCCTCCTAGGGCCTCGGGCCCCCCGCCCTTCCTGCTTGTGGGCGGAAATGCACACATACTCTCCCAACTACTGGCCCAGGGGTACCCCCACTTCTCTGTTGGGCAGTTTCTCAAAATAGCTCCCAGCCTGCAGTCCAGCCTGGTACCACCAGCCCAGCTAGCCTAGCTGCCACCTACACGACCTTGGGCTCTCTGAGGCGCATCTTCCTCTAACCTTTGTGTCTCTCTAGCCTAACCGGAGCTCCAAACAGGGCCATACACACCTCCGACCCCTCCCATCGACAAACTTGGTCCCTTCGCCCAACTCAGAAACCTAATGATAGCCGTGGTCCCTTTCCCCAGTGTGCTGCTCTGGCCAGAACCCCTGGAGTCGACCTTCCGCTCTTTCTCCTTTCACACCCCATATGTCCCCCCCCCGAATGGTCCGCAAATGCCGGCAGGCTCTACTTTTCAAAATACACTCCAGAATCCTGGCCACTTCGCAACGCCGCCTGCACTGTGGGCGAGGACCCCGGGGCCCGAAGCCGCCTCCACGTCCTGACTTTCCTTGGAGAAAACGCAATCCCCTTTTCCTCACCGTTCTTTTCAGCTTCTCTTGCACTCTCCCCCCACCGGTCGGGCTAGTGGTTGGTCAGGTCTCACCGCGCGCCCGCCGGCCCCACGCCTCAGAGCCCTTTCCCGGCCGCACTTCTTGCCTGCCTCCCCAGTAGGAAGAGCCCACCAAGTCCTCCCCCCGCCCGATTTTTGCTCGCCACTCTCCACGCTCCTCGGCCCGGGTTCCCCCTCCTGGTGACCCCCGCCCCAGCCATTTCCGGTCCCTCCCACGCTGGTCCCATTGAATACTGGCGTCTGGAACCCGCGGTTCCCTGGGCCTTTCCAGGCTCCTCCCCTTCCTCGCCCTGGGAAGCAAGCGGATTTAAAAGAGGCGCCCGCTGAATGGGCGTGGAAAAAAAATCGCCAAGGGGCCCCCCGTTTCCCAAGAACTCCGCCCACACCCTTGAGGCCAGCCAGAGCGTGCTTGTTTTCCTGTCCGGGACTGTATTCCTGGCGAACCCGAATAGCCCTCAACCTCCGCGGAAAGTTGTTGACTTCATTCCTCGTTAGAAAAAAAGAAAAAGACAAGGAAAAGAAAAGAAAAGATCCGAAGGATTAAAAAACAAAGACGAAAATGCTCTGGGAAAGTCAAAAGCCCCCCATCATTCGTAGAGTTGTTTGCGTCTTTCTTCTTTCTCGTCCCCGGTTTTTCTCGTCCTGTTCCCGGGCCAAATGAATGCCGGAAGAGCTGTTCCTGTTCTGGCTAATGGGTGTTTAGAGGCGTGTGTTCCTGTTTTTTCAATGCGAGAGGGCGGGCTGGGCGGGGGGCACGGCTATGTGCGGGGGCGGGGCCATGCAAATTTTACAATGTGTCCCTTTACTCTTCTCCCTTCCCCGGGAGCTTATGGGAGCAAAGAAAAAGGTGAACGTTCCCCCGAATAAGCAATAATCTCCGACGAAATTTTTCATGCTTTTCCCAAGTTGAACCCCCTTTAGGAACTAGTTCCCCAAAACTCAACGATAGAGGTTGGGCAATTTAAGTTGAAGACACGAACCGGGTTTCTCACCGTGAGCTGAAAATGTATGGATCGAGGAGTGCTGTGAGGTTACGGTGACCAGCTCCGGTATCGCTTTCTCGGTCGGCGCCCTTTGGCCTAAGATCAAGTGTATAATCTGTTCTTATCATTTAATATCTATACTGTTCCCTCTATCCGAGGACAATATATTAAATGGGTTTTTGGAGCAGGAGATGGAATAGGAATCTTGCTCCCGTCCACACCCGCATCGACCTGGTAAGCAGTACTTCCCAGGAACGGGTTGCAACAACCTCCCCCGGGGTATTTAAAATGGCTTGGTTTCTAAAATTAGATGTATACGTCAGTCTTTACTATTGGTCGCCTGTTCTTTAGTTCTTGTTTTTTCCCCGGGAGCGGGTTCGGCGTGCTGCGTCCCCTTTTCGCAATTTTCTTGGGCGGGTCAGGTTATTACCTGCTCGTAATGAAACGCCTTCCGCCTTTGGCCGGTTTTTTGGTATTGCTTTTCTTTTTTCTGAAAAAAACGGACTTTTGCATTTCTTCCGTCTGCTTCTGCCTTACCCTCTCCTCTGCCAGTAGGGGACAAGAGCGCCTTGGCTCTTTGTAGGCCTTGTTTTTGCCTGTGTTCAGGTGGCCTGCAGAAAGTCATCAATGTATCCTAGCAAAACGCAATTCGGTTCCTGTTCTTAAAAACACAGTCCCGTCAGTGGCTAAGGGCTCCACTGAAGAGTCGGGGAGGTCTTGAACCCCTGAGGGAACCTTATGTAGGTGAGATGAAAGTTTCCTAGTTCCTGGGGG
Organism: Tamias sibiricus; assembly: GCA_025594165.1. Lineage (NCBI taxonomy): Eukaryota > Metazoa > Chordata > Mammalia > Rodentia > Sciuridae > Tamias > Tamias sibiricus. The sequence continues at coordinate 34,362 of JAKELJ010000271.1, forward strand.
GGAGGGAGCTTGGTGGTTTAGAAGGCAATGTTACACCTGAATCGATGTTATCTTTTCTTGTGTGTCTTCTGAGAAAAATCCTGTATTTCCCCCCTTTGATGTTTGGATCCTTTTAGGGTTAAAGAGCATGCGTCTTTCTTGCTTTCTCTTGCTGGGGATGGAACCCAGGGCCTTGTGCACGTGAGAGCTATATTATATCCCCAGCCCTACAAGAGCATCATCTTGATTTGATGGTTTATAGTTCTATAGTTCTATAACAGCATGGCACCAATGTCCCTTTTCTTTTAATTAGAGCTTCTGTGAAATCGGGTGTAACAGGCAAGGCGGGAGAAGGCAGACCCCTAACATAAAAACCACCATACTTTTCTTGTTTTATTTCTTTGGCAGCGGGGATTGAATTCAGGGGCACTTGACCACTGGGCCACATCCCCAGCCCTGTTTTTGTAGCTTTATTAAGAGACAGGGTCTCCCTGAGTTGCTCAGTGCCTCGCCATTGCTGAGGCTGGCTTTGAACTTGCGATCCTCCTGCCTCAGCCTCCCAAAGTGCTGGATTACAGGCGTGCGCCACCGCGCCCGGCTTCAAAAAATTCTTAAAAGTATATTTTTTTTAGTTTTGAGAGACATTTATTTCATTTACTTATTGTATGTATATGCAGTGCTGAGAAAACTGAACCCAGTGCCTCACGCGTGCTAGGCAAAGCATTCTACCACTGAGCCACAACCCCAGCCCTTATTTATTTTTTATGTGGTGCTGAGGCTCGAACCCAGTGGGGCACAAGTGCGATGCAGGAGCTCTACCACTGAGCTAAAAGCCCTAGCTCCAAGAACTAAAAAAAATCTTAATGTTGCCGCCTGAAGCAATGGCCGCTTGGAGCAACGAAGCCGCAGGAAGAAGTTCAGAGGCGAACTGGAAACAAACAGCTTTTTTATTCTGATAACTTCTCTCTGGCTCTAACAACAACTTTAACACACAACACACACACCACTAAACAACCAACAACCACACCAAAATGGCGCAGACACCCGATCAGCAATCTCGCTCAAGTCTCTCCACATCCCGGGCCAAGTCCCCGCGAGATCCTGGGCCAAGTCCTGTGAGACTACAAAAGGCGGCAATGCCCAAACATCTCCATGGCCCGTAGTCAAAACCGCAATCTTAGCCATCTCTCCAAACAGTGCTCCTGCATTTCCCCCCTTTTGTTTTAATAGAGGGGATGCTCTAGGACGTCTATGTGCAACCAACATTCTTACCCGTCATCGGATAATCAAGGCTGTGCCCTTGACTCCTGTCTTAGGTTGATATGCGGGCCACATGAGACTGTCTCGTGGGACTGTGCCTGTCTTAGGTTGTCCCCCTCTGGGGATCTTACCCGTCATTGGCTAACCAGCCATCCAATGGAGCCCTCAGGATCGACTGTGTATGATGACTAACAGCCGTCCAATTGTGAGGAGGTGCGGCTTTAAGGCGACAAGCCTTTTGGTGTCGAGCCAAATTGCATAGCATATCAAATTGTTTAAACAAATCAGCTGCCCTAAGTTCCATCAATTAACACACTGAATTTTCTAGACAAATACCCATAAGGCATTGCCCCATAAAGTCCCAAACGATGAAAGATCAAAATGTCCATTTGTTATAACATGTTGATGTAGGAGGCCCCATGCATGTAGAGCAGAGGCCACACTGTTGGTGAGGTTGTTTGATGCTTGAGCAGCAGGGATGCTTGCAGCGACTGCGATCCCTGCAGCTGTAGCAGCAGACATCTTTTTTTGTGTCTAGACAATGCCACCGGCAAATCTTCAGGGCCCGCTACCTAGAGACTCAAGCATCAATTATTAAAGGAAAGGCAGTGCTATTCCAGCACTGAGTCTAGAGTCGAGTTGTCAAACTAAAAAATAGAATTATTAGATTAGAAAATTAAAGTTGATTTCTGCTCACACACATTGTTGTTTGAGCTCCCACAAACATAAGCTGGCAAAATATCATATTCAGAACAAAACAAAGAAAGACTGAGGGTATTTTACTGTATTAAAGATAGATAAAAGAAATGCTAAAGGCACTTTGGAAAAATAATTTGTTAGCTGGAACTCTCGAGTCTCTGTATACACAGCAATCTTTTACCTGTTGAGATACACAGCAATCTTTTACCTGTTGAGATAATTGAAATTAATCAGCTATATTAAACAAATGACGTTAATAACAAATAAACAATCTTATGTCAAAACTGAACGATAGATTGAACACATGCTGAAACCGCTGTATAGGAAAAGGGAGGGGGTTTATTGATTTACCAAAGAAACACGTGGAGGGGATGGGGGTGAACCGTGAAGGAAACAAGTGGGGGGGATGGAAAAAGAAAGGAAAAATGGGGGCTTATTAAGGGAAGGGAAGAAAGGGGGAAGGGAGAAAGGGGAACAGGGAAGGGGAGAGCTAGTAAGAAGATGATGGCGAAAGAGAGTGATTTCAGTCCGGGGGTGGTTTAAATAGAGTGGGGGTCAGAAAGCCCCCTGGAGTGAGTCCTTGCCCTATAGGCTACCAGAGGTCAGGGGGTAGTGGGCCAGGGCACCTGCTGGCCAGGTTTGCTAGTCATGCTGCTGAGGATCTTGGGAAGTGTAGTTTTTTCACAAAGCATCTGGGGAGGTGTGGCCTTCTGTCTGGGAGGCGCAGCCTCCTGCCTGGAATCCAACATTCCCCCCCTTTTCGTTTTCTTAGGAAGTGGGACGTCGTGTTTCAATCTGGCTGCTTCAGAGCTGAAGTGTGGGCGACGTAGGGTGCTATGAGGGGAGGAGATGTGAGCAGGTAGGTCCAGCTGGAGGGTGAAAAAATTCCCAGGAGGTATGGGCTGTTGCGCCTGAAGCGCTTGGAGCAACGGAGCCGCGGGAAAAACTTCAGAAGCAAACTGGAGACAAACAGCTTTTATTCTGATAACTGTTTCTCTCTGGTTCTAAACAACGACTAACACACGCAAAACACACCACCAAAAATGGCGCTGACCCGATCAGCAATTTCGGCCAAGTCACTCGAGATCCCCGTCAACAAGTCCCGTGAGACTACGGGAGGCGACAATGCCCAAATCCTTCCACAGCTCATAGTCAACCGTAATACAAGCCAATCCCCCAAACAGGGCTCCTGCAGTAGGCGTGGAAAAGATGAATCTGTCCAGGTATGGTATGGATGAAGTTTCTTTGAAGCCATATGTCGGTTGAGGGTGTCAAACCAGGCTTTCTCTGCAGAAAAAAGTCACTGAGGGAGTACAGCTGCTATCTTCTCGAAGAGCATGTAGAATTTGTGGGTCTTGCTAGTTTGCAGGTAACACTATTATGGAAGCAACAAAGGGAAAGAAGGTGAGATGGATTATTGTCTGTAGCCCTGCATTCCACCAGGTGGGACTTACGGTGAAAGAGGCCAATGGAGAGTGCCGAAGCACATCCTTAATGAGCATCAGTGGCAGCATAAGGGCAGGACTCAGCAGGGCTCTCTGGTTGGAAAGTCATCCGTTGGTTTTTTTTTTTTTTAACAGTTGATTGTCCCTGAGAAAAAACTGTTAAAAGGATTTAAAACCAGAAAAACAGAGAAGATTATTTTGAGTTAGGATTATCGGGGACACGAGAGAAACGAATTTTTTTAAGGGATCAGTGGGACTAGTGAAGAGCAAGTATATTGAGGTAGTTGTTTGTCATCTATTTTTGTGGATCTTCAGTTGGTTGAGCAGCTGGTTTTAGTCTGTAGAAACATGGATCCAAGAAGTTAAGTTTCCCTGAGGTTTCACGAAGCTTTAGCAGCTGTGTGGTGTGCACAGCAGCAACCTGGAAGGGGCCTGTCGCACTTTTGGGAACCCAAGGAAGGCTGCTAAGTATACCAAACGTCACACTGGCGGCAGTCCTGTGGCCAAAAGATATATTCAACATTCCTTTTTGTCCCTTTGGTGCCTCAGAAGAGGTGCTCTGGCAGAAGAGGTGGCTGGAGAGGTGAGTCTGAGGAGAGAAGGGAGTGTGCAAGTTTTTGGACAGAAGGTGGTGCTTGGTCGCACCAGCTGCGATCTCTGGAGCTTATCTGCTGGCTGAGGATTTTTTTTTTCGAGCTGTCACCCGCTGTGAACATTCTTCAGGCTGAAGGCGATGGGTCTGAGCTGCCAGCTGGGTCAGCTCCCGTCCGCTGAATGCTGAAGGGCAATCGGTCGGGAGCTGCTGGCTGGGGCAGCTGTCATCAGCTGAAGGCGATGGGTCTGGGAGCTGTCGCAGTTGGCTTCCCCTCTCCACAGGGACGAGCTGATGTGTCATGATGGGGCTTCCTCCCTCTCAGCAGTGAGGATTCTGATGTGTGAGTTCTGAGTCTGCGCCCCTCCTTATAAGGGATATCTGGTGGGAGGTGCAACAGAGCAGACCACAAGAGCAACCCCCAACGCCATTGGCGCTTTGCCCATAGTACAGGGCGACCTTTAAGCCTATTGGCTCTTGCCGGGGAAAAGAAACATCCTGTCCGCGGAAGAAACATTTGCCCCATTCCTCATTATGGTGGTTAACCCTAAGAGGATTAATGCCCAATCCATTTTGTGGGCAGATGGAGGTTACTCATGAGGCCAAGTTTTGGAAAATATGAGATTCATTTATGTGACCATAGATACATGCTCAGGCATGAATTTTTGCTTTCTTACATTCCTGAGAGAAATGGTTAAAGCCTGTTAACATCTCATTCTTTGGCAAGCTTTTGCTGCAATTGGGCATCCCCAAAATGCGTAAAACAGATAATGGGCCCTGCATGTATGTTCCTCATCTTCCAAACAGTTTTTGTGCAAAATTCAATATATCCCATACAACCGGCATCCCATACAATCCTCAGGGTCAGTGCATGTATTGAAAGAGGCAAACCGAACACTGAAAATTATGTTTATTAAAACAAAAAGAGGAAAGTTGGAAAAGTCCTAGGGACAGATTGGCAGTTGCCCTGTTTACCTTATAATTTTTAAATCTTTAGACTCTACTGGGTTATTCTTGCTGGAGGACAGACATTGGAACCCACACCAAAAACCCAAAAAAACATAAACCTTTGTATTTACTGGAAGGATGTTCTTTCCAGGTACAACAGAAGGGTCCAGGATACTGTATTAATTTTGGGGGAGAGGATCTGTTTGTGTTTTTCCAAAGCAAGAATCCGCTCCAACAATGGATACCATCTAGATTAATAAAACAGGTTACCACATCAAAAGGATCGAAGATGGAAGTTGGTGAGTAATCAAGATTAATAAAAAAAAGTACAAAATCAAGAGGACCCAAGATGAAGATATGGAATGAATCCCTCAAAAAAAGTTCCTTCAAAATAATTTCACAACTTAAGTGTCCATTCCTTCCCGGCTAGGTACGCAGGAGATCACTCATTAGGAGTGGCACACAATTGTTTTTTTTGTTTTTCTTTTTATACATGTCTTCTAATGTCTGTACATTTGTCTACATTTCATGTTAATGTGGACATCACAAAATATGTGTTATTTATGTTTGTATTGTCTGTCCCAGTGTGACGTCCACAAATAACAAAGTGGGGGGGGGGGGGGCTAATGAAAAAAAAATATATATGGATCCAAATAACTTTAAATTCTTTTTTAGGGTTAAATAGAGCATTCAAATTAGGTAAAAAAATTTATAAATGAAAGGTACTTTCAATTTTGATTATTATAGGTGTCCCCTGGACTTCCTACTTATGAAACAAGATAGAACTAGAGCTATCTAACACTGATATTTTTGGTGATTTTGTTGGATTCCAGGCAGGAGGCTGCGCCTCCCAGGCAGAAGGCCACACCATCCCCCAGGTACATTGTTAAAAACCTAAGACGTTTTCCCAAGATCCACAGCATGACCCAGCAAACCTGGTTCAACAGTGCCCTTGGTCACTACCGCTCTGAACCTCTGGTAGCCCCCCCTAAAGGGCAAGGACTCACACCAAGTGGTCTTTCTGACCCCTCACTGGAAGAACTATATAGAGGCCACCCCCGGAACTGACAATCGCTCTCTCTTTTTTTTTTTTTTTTTTTGTACCGGGGATATGAACTAGCGGCACTAGCCCACGTGGGCCACATTCCCCGAGCCCTTTTTTTTGTATTTTTTTTATAAGAGACAGGGTCACACTGAGTTGCTAATGTGCCTCGC